>JAWDJV010000213.1:0-28254 GCA_033119285.1 Teratosphaeriaceae sp. CCFEE 6253 | reverse complement strand
TCCAGCAGATGTGGATCTCGAAGCAGGAGTACGACGAGAGCGGGCCGTCGATCGTGCACCGGAAGTGCTTCTAAGCGGGTCGCCCCGGACGACACGCTCACGCGGAACGCTTACGCAACGGCGAAACGACTACGCGAGGTGGTGGGGTGGCGCGGCATACGGATGCTGCAGGGCGTCGTACACGAGTGAGCTGAGGAGAGGAAGCGTTTGGCGCAGCGTGCGGCAGTCGGAGCAGAGCGGCTAGGCGTGCGTGGATGGTACATGGCTTGACTTTGACCCCCTTCGGCATCTGCAACACTAGACTACCGGCTGCCTGTCGCGTGCGCGGGATGTATGCCCTTACGGCGCGATGATGAGATTGTGAACGCAGCAACATTTGTCCCCCTTTACGTTCGTGGTGTGCATGTCCGGGTGTGGGTGTCTGTGCGCAAAGCTTGCGTTGACGTTGCCCTCTGTTCAGCATGGAATCTCTTCGATCCATCCCACCTACTGTAGCATCCGAGGATCACCGAGCGTCACAGTACAACCGTGAGGGTGAAGAGTAGTACCTTACTGCAGTACAAGTACCTGCAGCAGCCGCGCGATGCACGTCTTTATGACGTAGCTGTGGTGAGCGTGGAGTGGCGAAAGGGCACCGAGATGTATAGGATGACGGTAGGCTTCGAGTACACCCATTGTGATCTTAATCTGCCACCCTATTTCGCCCATCTCCTCCTCACGATTCTACGCTGGCCTTCAGACCGTTCGTCCACCTGCCACTACTCCGGCCCACCACTTTGCTAGGAAAACAATCCTTCGCCGCCATGGCAGATGGGAGGAAGGACATCGTCGTGATAGGTGGCGGCATCATCGGCTGCACCTCCGCCTACTTCCTGACCCGGCATCCCTCCTACGACCCGGCCAAGCACAAGATCACGCTCCTCGAAGCCTCCAAGATCGCCGGCGGCGCATCAGGAAAGGCCGGCGGCCTGCTGGCCCTGTGGGCGTACCCCAGCAGCCTCGTCCCGCTGAGCTACCGCCTGCACAAGCAGCTGAGCGACGAGCACGGCGGCGCGGAGCGCTGGGGGTACCGCGCCGTGCACTGCGCGCAGGTGGAGTGCGTGGGCCGGCATCTCCGCGGGCCGACGGTGGAGGGCAAGACGGGCGAAGCTGTGCCCGGCGTGAATGAGCCGACGGGGAAAGGGGGAAGCAGCGTGAGCTTGCAGAAGCGGGACGCGAAGGCGCTGGGGAAGCTGCGCGCGGCGGGCGTGCCGCGGGATCTGGACTGGGTGGATGCGGAGAGCGTGCGGGGGTACGATGAGATGGGCGATCCGAGCACGACGGCGCAGGTGCATCCGTTCCAGTTCACGAGCGCTATGGCGGAGTTGGCGAGGGAGAAGGGGGCGGAGATTAGGGTCGGCGCGGCGGTGAAGAAAATCAATTATGATTCTGCGGGCGACGCCGTGCAGAGCGTGACGTACGCCGACAAGAATAACGGCGGGAAGGAGGAGACGATCCCCGCCACCGACGTGGTCATCGCGGCGGGACCATGGACCGCGAACGTCTACCCCACCGCCCCGATCACCGCCCTCCGCGCGCACTCCGTCTGCATCCGGCCCTCGCGGTCCGTGAGCGCCTACGCCCTGTTCACGCAGATCAAGCTCCCCTCGGGCTTCGGCCGGACGGACCAGAGCAATCAGGGCGAAGGCAAGAAGAAGTCCTTCAAAGCGGGCTGGGGCGAGCAGGTCGTGACGCCGGAGATCTACGCGCGGCCGAAGAACGAGGTCTACGCGTGTGGCGAGGGGGATCAGATGGTCTCGCTGCCGGAGTCGACGGAGGATGTGTTGGTGGACGAGAGTCGGTGCCAGGATATCGTGGATTACTGCGCGAGTATCAGCGATGAGTTGCGGGATGGCGAGGTCACGGCGAGACAAGCGTGCTATCTGCCGAATGTGAGTGCGGGGAGTGGGCATCCGCTTGTGGGCTTGACGGGGGTGAGGGGGGAGGTCATGGCCGCGGGACATACGTGTGAGTTGTTTGCTGAAGTGGAAAGCATTGGGTTGGGTGATGCTGACTCGTCGACAGGTTGGGGCATACAGAATGGTCCTGGGACGGGCAAGCTGGTGAGCGAGTTTGTGTTCGATGGGGAGGCGAAGAGTGCGAAGGTCAAGGGCTTGGATCCGCGGAATGTGTTGTGATACCCAGACGCCAAGAACCATGGACTAAACCCGGACCCATCATGACGAAGATTTCTCCATTGTGCATTTTTGCGTTCAAGCAGGGCAAAATTATGCAGATGCGTATGAGTTGGTCCATCCAAAGAGCAGCCTATGCCCTGGTGTTTGGCTGTTACAAGACGCTAGAGACAAACAGCTACTGTGCACTCCCCAGCCGTTCAAACCAACTAGCGAAGGGATATCACGAACATCATCTAGGGGTGAAGACCAATGTCGTTGAACGGAGAGCACAACGCAGGCATGCGCAGTCTATTGGAAGGGACCCGCGATCTCCAGGTGCTCTCCTCGCCGTCGATTGCTGCATTCGGGTCGGCACCCTGCTCAAGCAGCCAGGCTACTATTGTATAGGCATCCAATACTCTCCTAGAGTCTTGTAAGCCGGAACATGTCATGTCTCGTTGGCAGATATGCATGGCCCCGTTGCATACAGTGGACAATTAATGTCCTAGCCATGGCACAGGAGCATGGAAATGTCGCATGTGCTGTGCTCCGCTGCGGCTGTCCTGACCACACACGTCGAGATGGGGGTGCCTGTGGAAAGCAATGCCTCGGAAATGCCGTGTCTCTGATAGCGGATAGCCTCCGTCAAGAGACTGGAATACCTCGCGAGCGGCTTGATTGCATCGCGTGCGCCAAGATGTGGCTGCACGCCGCTTAGATTCCGGATCGGACATCTTCATGTAGCTGGTCGATCTCGCTGGATGGGAGGAAGAGCTGGTCCACACTGGGGAGACATCGTCTGGGTAGATGTCGGCTCCAATACCGCTCATGCTCACGTCTGCAGCTGCGTCAAGTAATTTCAGAGATCATCTTACTCGTCAGACTGTCGATGTTGTCCTACACGGACACAGACCCGCGTGGCTCGAGTCGTCGGGTCCCGCGGTTCTCAGCAAGTCGTCGCCTCGACAGGTCCATGTTGCCGCATGGATGCTGACGTCGGATGCACGTCACGAGCGGGCGAGCATCGTCGGCACACGCATGCCGTCTAGGGGCATCAGCGGATCGCTGTTGTAGCCGTGATCCAGACTCCGTGGCTTGCCCTCGTGCCTGCCAAGTGGTACATGTATGTGAATGTTGTCAGCAGTGGCGACAAGGACGATCGACAGGGACAACGGCAAGTGGGTCACTGGCACGACCAAGTCCCCCGATCCACCTGCCAACATTCGAGTAAACAACAAGTGGATCTCTTCCACAACATCTCCTCATGCACCACTGATCCAAAGAGGCATTCTACAACAAACTTGATCAAGACTTTCGCGCTGATGGCGGATTCCAGCCCCTTCATGCACCTCCCCGTCGAGCTCCGCCTCCACATCTACAGCTTCGCCCTCCTCGACAACCCCGCCATCACCATCGGATCCGCCTTACTCACCGGCCCGCACCCCGACATCGTGCACCGCCTCTACGGCGACCAACGCCTCCCGTACCCCGGCCTCGCCGAGGCCCACGAGCCGGTCGTCTGTGCGGGCTACAATGCCTCGCTCCTCTCCGCCGTCACGCCCGCCACGATCCCCCTGAACGACCGCACCCCACCACCAGAAGTCTCGCACGAGCACGCGCACACCGCGCAGACGAGCCTGCTGCTGGTCAACAAGCAGATTAACGACGAGCTCACCACGCACTGCCGGCTCGCGCGCCGCCAGCAGACGGCCCTCTTCCTCTCCTACCCGGCGGGCCTGCACGTCTGCCGCACCCTGACGCCGCACCTCCTCCGCCAGGCGCGCAGCGTGCACATCGCCGGCAGCTACGTGAGCAAGACCTTCTGTCCGCGGCGCGCGGCGTGCGGGGGCCCCTCGGAGGCGTCGCGGGAGAAGGCGGTGACGTACCACGGCGGCGCGCCGCCGGACTCGACGGCGCAACTGGGCGAGCTGCTCGCGCGGCTGTTTGGCCCCGAGGCGAGGGCGGATGACGGGGTGCAGGCGCTGGAACTGCGGACGTACTATCCGGGCGAGGACAGCTATAGCACGGTGTGGGGCGACGATGCCTCGCCGACGGTCGTCGCGTTGCGGAATATCTACTGTGGGGAGGTGGGGATTGAGGTCTGGCGGGGCCGGCACGGGACGGGGGTCTACTTGACGGCGCGGCCGAATGGGGCAGGGGAGAGGCGGCGGACGGTGAGTACGGTGTGGAGGAGGCTGGCGGAGGGTGAGAGGGGCCAGCCGAAGCGTGGGGCCTGGGTCGTGGATGAGCGATGGCCGGAGTGGGAGCAGGCGTTTCGGATGAGGGAGGGGGTGAAGGGCGATCTGGGCACTCGCTCAACGGCCCAGTAGCTGGACGACACGTTCGGGTTACCGTCGGGTTGGGAAGCAGTCGGTTCTGGGCTGGAGCCACACGAGGCACAGCTGTGGCATGGGAAGACGATATGGGTATGCAGTGAACGACTGTACTGGGCTACATATCATCCTGGGCTACATATCATCCTGGGGATGTTTGCACACGACTGTCCCATATCCAGCGGAACATTTCAACGACATACGACCGTCGATGGCCGGCCCGCCGAAGAGACCACTACGAACTACCACCCTTCATGCGTGTCTTCAATCTGGTCCACACCTGCCATCCAGAGGCAACAGAGGCTACCGTCTCCTTCGTAACCAGACGTCGGACCCCCGGCTGGTGGGAAGATGCGGATCCAATGGCGCCTGTGTGGAGCGAGAGAGGATGCCTTCATCGTGTCTCCGACCTGTCTCCATGCCAAGCACAGCGGAGTCCGGCACCCACATTGAAGGATCGCACGAGTTCCAGCATCAAAATCTGCTTCCAAGCGACACCCGCGATGGAGGCCACGCCACCTGCCCGCTTCCACTTCCACAATGGATCTCAAGACGACCTTGCGCAATCCTGCACAGGAGTCGTGAAGATCGTAGTGCATGATGAACACTGGAGTCTCGTCGTGTCGCTCAAGAAGACCGAACCATTCCATACTATCGTCGTCTCCATGGGCTCCAGCATTGCTTTCGCTCTTCCGGCCCCTGTGGCCCCACGTGGAACCGCAAGTCCATCAAGTGATTATGGTGGAGATGGATGCAGCTATAGTCACCACAGACGTGGTCGTGATGATCGTCGATGTCACACCACTGACCGCGCATCTGGCGTTCACCGTATGCGATGTAGGGTATCCGGCGACATCATCCACGTCGCCGCAGACCCCCTTGAAATCGTACGGGGCGTTCTGGAAGGTAGTCGCTCCGCAGAAGACTCTGCCTCCCGCACCAGCGCTCGGAGCGGAGGGGTCAGCGTAAGTACAACTGGTGTACGCCACGGCGTCCGCTGTCAGGGTACCAACAAAAGAGACTGTCGGCGGCTAGTCACTCCAATTGTTTGGTTTCGGCGTCCCTGTGCCAAACGCGGTCCATGCTGAGCCCGCGCAATCGTTGTTGTTGTGATATACGACTCTACGGGGTGTCCCATCAGATCTTTTGGTTCACAACAGTTGTACGTTGTTGACAAAGGCGACACTGCAGGGAAGTAATTCCCGGCATAATTGCTGTTGACGATGTTCACCCTCGCGTGCACCGTCCGCCGCTGAGCGCCTGTCGGGAAATACGTTTCCAACGACTGTCTTGTCCTGCGAGGTCGACACATGACGGCTCTCATCCGATGGCCGCCTATGCGCCGCCTCCGATGCCCGATCTCACGCGCTGTCGCGAGTTTGTCTTGGACAACGGCGAACGAGTCCTATGGCGGCCAAACAGCGAACCCTTGCTGGACATATACCAGAACGCACATTTCATCGGCCAAACCAGTCGATGGAATCCACTCCCCTTTCACAACAACGGCCAGGGCACGGCGCGCATCGCGAGAGAACTACAGGCGAGTGAGAAGGGCACGGTGCTGTCGCCAGAAGGTCCCAATCCCACCGCGCCCACGGCCCCGACGATCCTCTACGGCGTGCCCATAGCACATCAAACGCTGTACACCGTGCATCCGAGTGTGCCCGAGCCAGGTGGGCGAGGCAGCGTTCCCGGCGGTATTGCGCCGGATGAATTGGGAGTCAAAGACACTGGGCGCTTGTTTCCCGTGGTATCGATCACCACCATCAGCGCCGAAGTGAGCTCCCACTTTCGCTCGTTCGAAATGCAAGTACTGATCAGCATCTAGTTCAAAACCCGGCTTCTCCAAGCCAACATTGACGAAGCCGGTGAGGATGACTATTTCCTCGTCCTAGTGGAAGATCTTGCAGCAAACTACGAAGAAGAGACCAGCCCCGAAAGCAGCACCGCGACCACTACTTCCGGCGCGTTCCAAAACAAATCGCCACTTGAGTGCGCACTCTTGCTGCGCAAGCTGCGACAGGAAGGCTCGGACCTGAACTTCGAGAGCTTTGTCATCCTGGACGCGCGATCGCTCGTAGACGACACCGTGCTCATGGTCTACGCCCCCCGCGCCGACGAGTCGGCACTCACGGACGATGAAGACGAAGACGGGGACGAGGACGACGAGGCTAGGGAGGGTGAGCGGGGCGAAGTCACGCAGGGCTTGCGGATCTGGACCCTGCGTGCTGAGATGGGACTGGTGAACTCGCGGATGGGGTTTTGGGCGGTGGAGGGCGACATCAGCGAGGACATTAGGAGTGCGCGGGAGCTGGGCGACCGGGTGTTTCGGGAGTCGCGGTTCCTGGTGATGTGATTACCCTCCACCTTACCTCCACCAACCAACAATCCCCTCGCCCCGCCCCCTCCCCTCCCTAGCCAGCCGCCAACCGCACGCCCGTCTCCCTCTCTACCCTCCCCTCATCCCTATCCCTCTCCAATGCGCTGGTCTCCTCCCACTCATCCATCTACATACTTACTACGAGCGTAATCTGCACGCACTTGGCAAACAGCTCCCGCAATCCATACGCATCCCCAGCACAGCCATCCACTACACTCCCACCCTTCGTAGCCGCCGCTGCGATCCCAGCTATAGTACGTTCTACATTGATGGCGCCGACGGAATTGACGCGCGAATGCAGGTACCAGAGGCGGTTCTCGAGCGTGCGGGCTAATATGTGCGCGATGGTGGCGGCGAGGAGGAGGGCATAGTACCCGCTGCCAAGATCCGTTCAATCGGGAGTGTGAAGCTTTGCCAGCCGTGCTCGAAACACTGCTGCTGGTCCTCACATCAGCTTCCTCGCCCTCGCCAAAATCGGAGGTCGGGCTTAGAGTTACCGGCCACGCGGGAGCGGGAGGACCCGACGGCTGTTGTCGCCGCAGCACGGGCCGCTCGTTTGTTTGGTTCCCAGCCCAAAGCAGACGCAATCTCATCACCCTTTGACGCCACACTACCTCCTCCGACCAGCAAGTCGACTTCCAGCGACGAGGCGCTGCTTGGGAGCATCCTGCCACAGGATGACACGATTGGGTGGTCGGGCAAGGATCGTTGGACACAGCCGCAGACTCCCTCGCAACACGATGGCGCACTGATTCGCCGTCAACAGACCGTTTCCCCTCCACGCCGATGAACGACGACGATCGGACGACCGCGACACTCTCGAATATCGACTTTGTCATTAGTCACCGCGCCTAAGCACGCCTCGTCTTGGCGATCACTATGCCATACGATCTCGCGATCGATTTCTCATCTCCACATACTGTAGTCGTCGCTTGGCTCAACTGTGGTAGGAGATAGGCAAGGAGGTTTCGGTAGGTTCGGCTGGGCTGGGGGCGCATATGAGAGTTCGTGTCCGGCCTCCATCCTCCTCCCCAGCAACGCTTTTCGTCGTTCGAAGTCGTCCACCGCCACCTCTGTATATCTTACTCACCACAGTCACTCGTTACCACTGTCTTTTCCCATCTCACTCGACCCTGCTTACACCCTCGTAATAACTAAATTAATACCAACACTTTCAACCACACCATCCAACTCCACCAACAAGACCACCTCAGCAACCATGTTCACCATCAAGAACGCCCTCGCGGCCGTCGTCGCCCTCACCTTCGCCGGCCAGACCATCGCATCCTCCCTGCCCGCGTGCTGGAACAGCTGCTTCAAGACCTACAACGTCACGTCCGAGCCTTCCCTCTGCAGTCCTTCGCTGGGCTCCCTCGTCGGCTCCTGCATCGCCACCAGCTGCTCGGCCGCCAACGGCACTGCATCCGCGACTCGTGAGTACATCGTCCCGTCGACACAGTCGATGACCATTGCTGACTTTGAGTGCCGCAGAATACCAGTCCTGGCTGTGTGAATACTGCCACCTCGACTCCCCCAGCTGCAGCACGACGTCGTCCTCCATCCTCGCAACCTCGACCAGCATTTCGTCAGTCGCCAGCGCCACGACGCCAGTCACGATCCCTGTCTCCACGACAGTTATTCCTCCGACCACTGCCTCCACGTCCGTCGGCCCCGTCGTGCCGACCGGCAGCGGCACCCCGCCGACCTACCAGAACGCCACATCCAGCTCGGCTCTGTCTTATTGGGCTACCTCCACTGGAAGCAAGCCCTCAGCGACCGCGACGCCGACCGTCATGCCCTACACCGGCGGCGCTGCCGAGCTCGCGGCGTCGGGTGGCAGTGTGGTGGCGTTCGTGGGGATGATCGCCGTCGCTTTGCTTGCTTAGAGCTGTCCTGGCTCGACTCGACGGGACGGGATTTTTGGTGGATGAATATTAGCGTGGCGTTTGGGGACGTTTTGTCAAAACAGGCGGACTTGACAGTAAGGCATTGCAGAGCGCACCGGCGGAAGGATCGGCTTGTATAGCCCAAGTGGCATGGTGGCGATTTGGCCTCGTCGATGGCACTGCGTGCTCGGTTCGAGCTGCGGCCTCGCGCCTGATTGGCGTAGCCATGGAGATGGTGGAGATCCATTCGCAACTAGGTGGTAAATCTTAGTAATCGTAGTGACCGAAGACCATCCAAAGACTCTTCATCTATCGAGGAATCTTGTACGACTGAGCACTCTCGTCTGTGAACTCCCTTCGTTCGCGAGAAGCCTCCTATCGACGAGGTGCTCCGGTCGTGTGGACGAGTGACGGCAATCGCTGGAATAGATTGGAACGCCATGGACTGAGCATCGCGTGGTAGCCTCGCGGCGCAGTAGAAGCTACATGTGGAGAGCCCGACGGTCGCGGAGACGCAATACCGCGTTGTTGATTCGCGGTCACATCAGCGCCACCTCTGTCGTTGCTCGCGATGACGCCTCCCACGACGAGCTTGTGAATGGTTGGAATCGACGTCGAAGTAACCACAGCTTTAAGATCGTAGCAGTTCCGACCGGCGTTCGGTCTGCATCCGTGTGATCGATTCCGATAACACGATCTATAAGCTCTAATCCTGGTCTATACTGTAGACCCGACACTGCTCCATATTCTATCCCGTGATCTGCATCCCGCGACAAACACCCACCTCACGCCGCCAGCCCCCCCTTCTTCGCGAAGAAGATCTCGCGGTACAGCAGCGCCCAGAACCGGCGCGTCTCCACGATGGGCAGGATGCCGCACGTGAACAGCGCGAAGAAGACCCAGAGGAAGCTGACGACGATCCAGCCGAGGAAGAAGGCGCGCGAGAAGACGTACCGGCTGAAGAACATCGGCATCGGGATGACGAAGTCCATGGTGAGGGAGAGGGTGACGGAGAGGATGAGGGCGCGGTAGAAGGTGCGCTGTAGGCTGCGCGGATTGCGGATCACCTCCGCGTCCTCGAGCATCTCGCGGTCCTCCTCGAGCGCCGTCGGGAGTTCCTGCACGGTGGGTTCGTGGGCCGCCGCGGATTTCTGCTTGCCGTCCTCGGCGTCGTCGCTGGGTTCCGAGTTGGGAGTCGAGGGCAGTGTCGAGGCCGGTGAAACGCCGATCGTCCGGGTCACGGTGAAGTCGAAGTTATCCGGCCGGACGATGGAGATGCCGAAGCTGAGCACGAGTCCGGTGAGGACGGCGGCCATGTTGCCGGCCAGGGTTGGGTAGGAGGCGCCCGTGCTCGCGACGCTGAGTTCGCCGTACTGTACATGAGCTTGTACCAGCCAAGCGACGACGCCGGCAGTCAGCCCACCGAGGCAGCCCGCTATGGCGCCGACCTTGGTTTGGCCCTTCCAGCACAGCGTGAAGGCGGCTGGGAAGACGGCCCCGCCAATGATCTGCCAGAGTGCGGTGCAGTGGTCAGCAAACATTTCGGCCATTACCCACTCCCGAGAGCTAGAGGAGGACGCACCAAGCCCATGACCAGGAAGAGCCAGCCGAGATCGACACCGACTGCGTTCCAGATGCAGGCAAAGGCTGCCATGACAAGGCCAAAGAAGCAGATCATGACGTGCGACACGAAGATCAGCTCTTTCGGGGTGGCGGTGGGCTTGACATAGGTCTTGTAGATGTCGAACGTCACTGGGACCGTCAGCGATCATGACTCTTGCGGGGTCATACCAGCGTCGCGTGCTTACGGATGGAGCTGACCGCGATCAGCTCGGAGGACGACGAGGAAGTCACCGCCATGAAGAGTGTGATCAGGAGCGCAATGGACCCATTCTTCCCCAGCAGAGCCGCGGCACCGAAGGCGGCAGAGAGGCCGGAGGAGACCTGCGAGGGCGACATCGCGTTGGGATACGTTGGGTATGCTGCAGTCCACCGTCAGCACCTCCTACATGTAGCAAGACCAGCCACACTCCCCGTACCAGGATTGTCCGTCAAGGCGACCGCCGCGAGTCCCAGCGTGGTCGCGAAGCCGAAGGGAATCGCGAACCATGCGAAGCCTCCCAGGATATAACCCTGCACTGCCGTCTTCGGCCGACTGGCAATCGCGCGCTGCCAGTAGCCTTGGTCGAGGAATACGGTGCCCATCCCCGAGCAGAGCTGGATGACGGCGAAGATAAGCCCGCCATTCGACTTCAGCGTCAGGTACGAGCCATCCGTATTGCCCTCTACAGGCCGGAGCTCGGAGGCACGCTTCAGCAGGTTCCACATGTTCTCCGTGGAGCCGATGAGAGGGTTGCTGGTGTAGACGTCGAACATAAAGTCTGTGTTGCGTCAGCGGTGCCAAGCGTGTCGAGGGTACTGGAGATAGAGATGTACACAATATGATGATCATGACGATCAGAGTATGGGAGTAGTCGCCTAGACGGCATCAGCGTTGCACTTTGGTCTGCAGTCCAAGTCCGCTGGCACATACAGAGGAAAGTCGCGCGCAGTCCGCCGAGGACGACGTATGCGCATACACCCGTAGGTATGAGGAACACGGCGGCGTACACATTCATCCCGGTCAAAGCAGTTACGACAGCACTTCCGCCGAGAAGGAGCTGGCTCGCCACCAGAATATTGGTGGCGAGGGCGAAGAAGATGAAGACCCAGTGCGTCGCCGCACCGTAGCGCTTGTAGACGATCTCGAGGAAGGTGTGGCACATGGGCGCGTTCTGCTTGACCTTGACGGCCAGGACGGAGAACTGCGATCACTCATCAGTAAGGAATGAACGGCACCCAGACTTGAGTGTCACTCACCATGAAGATCTGGACCGTAGCTCCTGCGGCGTACCAGAAAGGTCCACTGATGCCATATTGGTAGGCAACTGTAGCGGACTGCAGCAGCGTTGCAGCCCAGGTCCAGGCGCTCACCACTCCACAAGCGATCAAGCCCGGCTTGATGCTGCGACTTGCGGTGTTGAATCTACGCAAAGCATTAGGGACTGTCCAGGATATTCTGTCCGATCCGAAAAAACGCACTCCTCGCTCGTCTTCGTGGAGAAGCGGGTGTAGCGGTTCTGTCCGGTCAGCTCAGAACTTTGTGGACTACAACGAGGACACCGTACCTGTGCCCACGAGATGCAAGCCATCAGCGCCGTGAAAAAGGCCCCGATGCCAATCACCACTCCATAACCCACGCCCTGCGAGAGGATGGGAGCCACAGTGCTTGCACTCATAATGGGCGTACGGGCGGGCGCAAAGTCTCTTGTTAGGGCTGTGACAAGGCAAAGAGAGTCCACGAAGCAGAAATGACCTTACTTGCGAGCGAACGGCACTATGCACACCTGCCGAATGCGGCAGCCCACGAAATGCTGCAGATGGTATGCGGCGACTACGCGATAAGGTCGTGGAAAGCTGACGACATCATCCAGCACTCCCGCTTGCGAGCAGTCGCGTGTCGCACCACACATCGGTAGTTCGACTCTGTCCAGGCACCGGTGAGATAGGCGCCTAGCCCGACAAGAGCCGTAGGGCGTTCGCCGGCGGCGATCGCCACGGTGATGAAACGGTGGAGTAGGTTGTAGTCTGCGGGGCTGCTGCGCGGCCTTCCCCTTATCGACTCTGACACGGGCACGGCGGAGATCGTCTAGCCTGTGTCGTGCAATGCGGCTCATAGAGTGGAGACTGACTGATAGCCTGATAGCGTGTCACCAGCTCGAAGACGAATCGTAAGCGTTTTGCGGGTACGATTCATGATGAAGACCGAGCGAGATTGCGGCGGACGTCTTGCAGTGCAGTCATGCTTCGGCGCCTGAGTACCGCCCCATCTGCACGGGCACATGTAATGATGGATGGCATCGACAAGGTGATGTTGGAGGAGAAGTGGGATAGATGGAGGACGGGACTCCGCCGCAGGTGGGCGTGGCAGGCAGCAGGGGTTTACCTCCAGTTAACCCCTTTAGGAAGCTTGGCAGCCACGAGTGGCAATCTTTGACCTCAGACGTCGCGTCGCAACATGCTACAATCGATTCCACGCCGGCAGTGTGTCTGGTGGTCAGCCCTATCGCAGCACCGCGGCCTGAGTCGTACCCGCGTCTCTCTCAGACTCAAGCCGCAGGGTGATGATGGTGGTCGAGGTGCTCGCCATGTGGCATGTGAATCTAGATGTATACTTGTGCGCACAGGTAAGGCCGGTGGACAATTGGCGAGCACGTTGCGAGGCAATCTAGATCGCGACTTAGACAGCGCGTCGCGCTGATTCTTTCGGGAGCCGATGGCGGACTCCGCTGGAGCAAGACATGGAATGGCCATCAGTGCGGGCAACTATCCTAGGCCATGGCGTGAGCAGAAGACACAGGAGCACTCCTTTCCTCGCTCTGCCGCTCGAACGATACCGCAACTATTTTTCAGCCACTACATTCACATCCCGCTGCAGAGACATTGACAATTCCCATCGCAGCCATCAGCTCTCGCTCTTTCACTGCCCACCGGACGCCGCGGGATCACTGCGCGTGAGTGTATGCCGCTCGGTGTACATAATCCAGAACTCTCTCTGTGTCTCTTGCTGCCATTCCCCTAACCTCGTAGGAGCTGGAGGACGGGAACGGCCACACTAGCAACGTCACCCAGGTACGGCCGCCGCGACGCCATCGTAGACGCGGGCGGGATCCCCTCCGACTTGGACGCGCTGGCCTACCGACACCACGGCCGCAACGACCGTGACCGAACATACCCCGCAGGCCCTAGGGGCGCGTGGAACATGCAGTCCGGCACCCAGCTCTCCTTCTGCCTCATGCACTGACTGGGAAGCGCTGGGCCGCAAGGCCATGGGCGCGGACATCGAGGCGAGCATTCAGGGCACCTTGACGGCCTCGAGACGGATGTGAAGCCCAACATCCATCTCCCATCCGGCGACCTCTGACCGGATGCCGTGGACTGCGTGGGAAGGGCTTGTGGAGACAAGGAGACGGCGAGCCGGATTGGCACGGGCTACGAACCCGACCACGACGTAGCTGCTCGTGTCTAGTGGTCTGGTGTTTGCGCGGGCGAGAGATGGTCTCAGCGATAGACCGAACGAGTGGGGCGACAAGGAGAATTGCGCGGAGAGTGCGCTGGCGCTGGGCAAGGCGGTTGTTGAAGTTTGGTGAGCTGATGAAGACGGAGCCAGACTCTGCGATGCCGGCGCATGTGGCAGCCGGGCGGCAAGGGATGTCTGCCGGGGCGTGGTTAGATTCCAGTCACTCGTGTGGAGGGTACAGCTGGACGTGGTGGATTGCGTACAGATGCATGGGTCCAAATGAGTATAGAGCTGGAAGGCGTCGCGATGGAGTGGGCACTTCGACTTCTGTGATGGGGACCACTGAGATCTTCGGTCGGGACTGCTGGGAACTCAAGCCCTACTGGAGGAAGGTAGCACTTCCTCGTCGATCTACAGCGGCTCTGCCAGCTTACTGTGATGGACGTCGTAGCGAGCACAGCCCGAAGCGGCGCGAATGTGTCCGTTGGTCAGCAACGCCGTGTCGTGGCCCGTCGACGTGCCAAGGAGGGCTCGCGACTGCGCTCCCACACCCCCTCCATCCCGGTGCATTTTTGAGCCGTCCCATCGCTTCCGCCCATCAACACGACCGGAGGAGCTTCTCACTCGGCGGCTACTCTCGACCGAAGGCCACCAACCGACGGCGTGACTGCTACTGCCTCATTCATACGATGAGAGGGGGTTCTTGATCGGAGGCTACTCTCCACCGGTGTACATTACCAGCCGACGTGCTCCATCGTACGATTCTCGCTAGGGACATGTACATGTGTACGACGACTCTCGAAGGGATGCGGGGCTCGTCCGCAACGGCATCCCGGCCTCCGTAGCTCGTTCCGCCCCCCACGGATGCAGCGCGAGCCGAGCCAAGGCCGCGAGTGACGAACTCCATTTGCTGCAACGGGCTCGGCGACTCGCCATCGAACGTTGTTTCGCCGTTCCGCCATGTAATCATTCCGTTAAACCTGTACACATTCGCATTGGATCGCCGTTCGCTTCTTGCACATTGTTCACCTCACCTCTGGCGGATTGTTGAAGGCTTTGGTGGTGCGGCAATCAATCGGAGCCGGCGACAGCGAGGAACAACATCCTCGAATCTGGGGTGGCGACGACGAGGTACTGCGATCTTCTAGTCTGGACAGCTACGACGCCCGGTGCTGGTGAGCGTGTGAGGTCCATCGCGCAGAGGCGCCGTAGGATTCATCACCCAACGCCACGATGCTGTTCCTCCGACAGACCTGGACGCTATGCCAGAAGACGCTCCTGGTCGTGCTCGGCCGCCACTTACTGGGGACCCTGATCCGCGCCTTCTTCGCCCCCATCATCTTCATGTTCTTCATCTCCTACGCGAAGAACTTCTTCGTGCCGCCGAGTGACTTTGGCGTCGGCACCGCCGCCCCATTGCGGAGCCTGAGTAATGCGGTGGCGGCGTCGGCAGGAGGCCGCGATACGGTGGTCTTCATCAACAATGGCTACACCAACGGCGACATCGCCAGCGTCATCGACCAGGTCTCGCAACCCATCAGATCGCAGGGCAAAGTTGTCCAGGTCTTGGAGGATAGCACCGCACTCCTCACGACCTGCCGCAGCTCGATCCGCGGCGTCTCGCCCTGCTTCGCCGCCGTCGATTTTCTATCATCACCCAGCGAAGGCACCACGGGCGTCTGGAACTACACCATGAGGGCTGATGGCTCCTTCGGTGGTCGTATATACGTCAACGCCCACGACAACGACGCCGAGATCTACGTCCTCCCGCTGCAGCACGCGATCGACAGTGCAATTGCTGGCCTGAACGGCACCGCGCTACCGGACACCGTGCAGGAGTACGCGTACACGGACTCCACGAACGCGGAGCGCGCCCGGAATATCAACCGCCTGTACATGGGCAGCCTGGTCAGCATCCTGGCCGTCGCGTACTTCATCGGCATCGTCGGCATTTGCTACCAGCTTACCGGAGAAATGGCCAAGGAGCGCGAGCTGGGCATGTCCCAGCTCATCGAGGCCATGATGCCGAACCGGCGGCGGTGGATGCCGCAGGCCGCCCGGCTGCTGTCCATCCATCTCGCGTTCGACATCCTGTACCTCCCCAGCTGGCTGATCATGGGCGCGATCGTCAGCGGGCTGAATTACAATGCCTCCAACCCCGGGATCACGATCGGCTACTTCCTCCTCGCCGGCCTCGCGCTGTCCAGCTGGTCCATCGCCTTCGCCAGCCTGTTCCGCAAGGCGCAGCTCTCCGGCATCACGGTGACCATCGTCTCCATCGTCCTCGCCATCATCATCCAGGTCATCCCGCCCGTGTCCACGGGCGCCGCCGTGATCCTGAGCCTCTTATTTCCGCCGATGAACTACACCTTGTTCATCATCTACATGGCGCGCTGGCAGCAGCAGAACCTGCCCGCGGACCTCTCCCTCGCAGCGCCGAATAGTCCCTGGCGCGTGGCGGGCTGGGTCTTCTTCCTCTTCTGCCTCATTCAGATCGTCGCGTACCCGATCCTGGGCGCGGTGATTGAGCGCACACTGTACGGCACCGCGACGAAAGCGCGCAAGCTGCGGTACGGCGACGATGCAGCGCCGGATACCGTGCGCATCTCGGGTCTCACGAAGCTGTACCCGCCGGGCTGGTGGCATCGCCGCGTCACTTCGCGGTTCATGAAGAGTCCACGCCAAACTGTGCGGGCTGTTGATGAGGTCGATCTGTCGGTTCTCAGGGGTCAGATCATGGTGCTCTTGGGGGCCAACGGGAGTGGGAAGAGTACGACGCTGGACATGCTGGCTGGATTGCAGAAGCCGACGTCCGGGACCATCGAAATGGACGCCACCGGCGGCATCGGCCTGTGTCCGCAGAAGAACGTGCTGTGGGATGAGTTGACTGTGCTGGAACATGTGCGCATCTTCAACAGACTCAAGGCCAGCACAGTCGATTCGAAAGCGCAATGCAAAGAGCTGGTCGCAGCATGCGATCTCGACCAGAAGCTCAACGCTCGCTCCGTCACTTTGTCCGGTGGGCAAAAGCGGAAATGCCAGCTGGCGTGTATGCTGACGGGAGGCTCGTCGCTCTGCCTACTGGACGAGGTGAGTTCCGGCCTCGACCCCCTCTCAAGACGCAAGATCTGGGACATCCTGCTGGCGGAGCGCGGCAAGCGCTCCATGATCCTGACCACGCACTTCCTCGACGAAGCCGACTTGTTGTCCGACGACATCGCCATCTTGTCCAAGGGCAAGCGCGTCGCCAACGGCTCGGCCGTGGCGCTCAAGCACGAGCTCGGGGGCGGGTATCGCGTCCGCATCTATCACGAGAACAGCCGGCCGCTCTCTGCGGCTCTGGAGAGCACGCCCAAGCAGGTCCTGCACGACCAGACGATCTACTCCATGCCTGATTCCGCGGCCGCGGCGACTTTCATCGCGGAGTTGGAACGTGCGGGTGTGCGGGACTACCAGGTCAACGGCCCGACCATCGAGGACGTCTTCCTCCGGCTGGCGGCCGAAGTGAAGGAGGAGCTGGACCGCGACCGCGCCCCCAGCCCCGTCTCGGACGACGCCACGATCGCGCCCGGCAGTGAGAAGGGCCTGCATCTGGTCACGGGCAAGCGGCTGTCCTTCATTGGGCAGACGTGGGTGCTCTTCCGCAAGCGCGTCACGATCTTCAACCGCAATATCTGGCCGTACGCCGCTGCGCTGCTGATCCCGATTGCGGCGGGGGGGCTAGTGACGTTGTTCCTGAAGGGCTTCAAGGCGCTGTCGTGCAATCCCAGTGATTCGGTGCAATTTTCGCGGTCGGTGGGACTCGAGACGCTGTTGGCGTTTAATGCGAGTGTCCCCGTGGGACCCCCGGGCGAGGCTGCGGATTCCATTGAGACCTTGTTCTCGATCTTGGATCCGTCTCCGTTTAACAGTGTTGGGACTTTGCAAGAATTCAACGACTTCGTCTCGACCAGATACAACCGGACCCAACCTGGAGGTGTCTTCTTCGGCGACACGCCGACCTTCGCCTGGCGCGGCAACTACCAGCTCTATTACGCCATCGCCGCGCAGAACCTGCTGGATATCGGCCTCACGCGGATCCCCATCTTCACCAACTTCCAGGCCTTCGACATCGCCTTCTCCCCCTCGGCGGGGAAGTCGCTGCAGTTCATCCTCTACTTCGGCCTCGCGATGTGCGCGTACCCGGGTTTCTTCGCGCTGTACGTCACCCGCGAGCGGCTGAACAAGGTCCGCGCGCTGCACTACAGCAACGGCATCCGCGCGCCGTCGGTGTGGGCCGCGTACACGCTGTTTGACTTTTTGATCGTGCTGGTCATATCGACGCTGGCTATCATAATGTTCACCGCCGTGTCGGATATCTGGTACGCGCCGGGTTACCTCTGGCTGGTGTTTGTGCTCTTCGGACTCTCGGCGACGCTGATGTCGTATGTCGTCTCCCTGTTCACGACGAGCCAACTCGCGGCTTTTGCGTTTGCGGCGGGCGGACAGTGCTGTTTCTTCCTCCTCTACTTCATCTGCTTCATGTGCCTCATCACCTATGTCCCCGCGGCCGAGACGGATCGGGACATCAACATCGCGACCTGGACGATCGGGATCTTCTTCCCGGCCGCGAACCTGCTGCGCGCGCTGTTCCTCACGTTCAACGAGTTCTCGGTGCTGTGCCACGGGACCACGGTGGCTTCGTACCCGGGTGGCTGGGATGTTTATGGGTCTTGCATCACGTATCTCATCATTCAGTCCGCTGTGCTGGCTACCTTCCTAGTCGCTTACGATAGCGGCTGGAGACCTGCCGTGTTTGGACGGCAAAAGCACAAGGCGCAGGAGCTGGAAGAGACGGAGGACGTCGACGCAGCGGTCTACAGCGAGGCCATGCGCGTGGAGGAATGCAAAGACGAGCTGCGCGTGTTGCACGCCACCAAGGCGTTCGGCTCCAACACCGCGGTGCAGGATGTCACCTTCGGCGTCCCCAAAGGCGAGACCTTCGCCCTACTCGGCCCGAACGGCGCCGGCAAGTCGACGACCATTGGCCTCATCCGCGGCGACACCCGGCCCAGCGCCACCCAGAGCGAGATCCTGGTGGAGGACCTCTCGATCATCTCGCACCGCGCGGCCGCGCGCGCCAACCTCGGCGTCTGCCCGCAGTTCGACGCCATGGACCAGATGACCGCCCTCGAACACCTGCGCTTCTACGCCCGCGCGCGCGGCGTGCCGGACGTCGAGCACAATGTCGCGCAAGTCGTGCACGCCGTCGGCCTCGAGCCGTTCAAGTCCCGCATGGCGGGGAAGCTGTCGGGGGGGAACAAGAGGAAACTCTCGCTGGGCATCGCGTTGATTGGGAATCCGTCGGTGGTGCTGCTGGATGAGCCGAGTAGTGGGATGGACGCCGCGTCGAAGCGGGTTATGTGGCGCACGCTCCGCGCTGTGTCCGCGGGGCGATCGCTGGTCCTGACCACGCACTCGATGGAGGAGGCGGATGCGCTGGCGGATCGCGCGGGGATCATGGCGCGGAGGATGCTGGCGCTGGGGACGAGCGACCAGCTGCGGCGGAAGCACGGGGACGCGTATCATGTGCACCTCGTGCATCGGGGTGCGCCGCATACGAGTGAGGGCGAGATGGAGGGGATCAAGGCCTTCATCCGCGCGACGTTCCCTGGGGCCACGACGGAGGAGCGGGTGTTCCATGGGCAGCTGCGGTTCAGCGTGCCCAATGACCGGACCGCACTTCCCGCCTCGCAACCTCTGACTGACAAGCCGTCGAAGGAGCACGCGATGGCCACCGTGTCCCCCGCTCACGGGGTTCCGCAGACGGGCATCAGCGCGCTGTTCGCGCAGCTGGAGGCGCACAAGCAGCAGCTGGGCTTCCAGTACTACTCCGTCAGCCAGGCGACGCTGGACCAGGTCTTCCTGAGCATCGTCAACAAGCACAATGTTGTCGAGGAGAATTATGTCCGGGAGCACCCGTCTGCGAAGGGGACGCTGGTGCAGCGGGTGGGGAGGGGGATCAGGGATAAGAGGTATTTGTGCTTCTGATCTATGTAATATGTGTCGATAGATGGATCTGGTAAACAGCGAAGGCGTTGGACGGGGCATTGCATTGCACGGGTGGGATTCCGAGAGCGGGATGGCGGGACATAGACTGTACAGGATAGCCGCATCGTGCATCAGATCTGCTGCTTACCTGCTCGCCGCGCCACTCGCCGACGTGCTCGCAAACCTTGTCGTGCCGGCCCCCGGGGGCCAAAGGCTCAGCGTGAGCCGTTGTCGGGAGCCGCGGCTGACTTGCGCTCTGGGTTGTACGTGCACTGGTACCGGGTCGCGCTCTCACAAACCTGCTGGCGCTCTCTGGCACCGATGCCGATGTGCTCAGGGCCGACTGCGACAGCCAGTCCCAGGAGACGCGCCCTGTGACCTATAGACTGGCACGACGACGGCGTCCCGAGACAACTACGGACGGAGCCTGCCGGAGTACAGGATATCCCGAGGGAGACATGTCCTTCTGGAATCCACGCAGCCGCCACGGCACACACGTAGGCCAGCCGAACGCCCTGGATGCCTCGTCCTCCGCTACAATCGCACAAAGGCCTATCCTGACTCGATCCCGCATGTGCCATCGCAGGTACAAGCCGTAAGCTCGCCCTGCGCCAGGGGGGTAGCGATCCGGATGCGGCGCTGTCCAAGAGTCCCAAGGCAAGGCGATTGGCGTGTGGATTGTGGAGCAAGCTACTGCCATGACTCGATACACGTGAGTTTCGGCGCGAGACTGCGTGCGTCAGTGGGATCTATCAGGGTGTGTCCGTCATACAGTATCGGTTTACCCCAATCGAGGCGACGTAAATGTACAGATCAGCTTCCCCCGATGGCAAACGTGCGGCCGTGCGAAATGTCCAGAGCAAGTCTCGAGAGCCACATGCCACATCACCACCATCATCCTCCTCCTCCTCACCTCCCACCCTACGGCGCATTCAGCTTCTTCTCCTTGGCCTCCTCCGCCTTCTTCCCCGTATGCTGGCCCGCCTCCGCCTCCTCACCATGGCCCTTCTTCTTGCCCCCCCCGCCCTTGCCCTTCCCATGCCCGGCCTCCTTGACCGCCTCGTCCCGCTCCTTCATCCGCTCCTCCTCGGCCGCAATCATATCCCGCCACTGGTCCTCCCCGGCGTACCTTTCATGGTGGATCCGCTTCTCAATCACGTGCTTGTGCTCCGGATCTTCCGGATCGATGATCTTGACCGTCTCCCAGCGGCCCGCGCCCTGGGAACTATCGCTCGTCTCGAACGCGAGACTGATGATCACGACGGCGATGGTGAGGCCTTGGGCGTAGACACGCGCCTGGACCAGCTTCTGTGCGGTGGAGAGGTAGGGGTTCCGGCCTACGAGACCTAAGGCGGTGGCCATGGAGGCGACCCACGACCCGAAGACGATGGAGTACCGGTTCTCCGCCATCCAGGCCGCGGCGCGCTCCTGCGTGCTCTTCTGCGCGCGCGCCGCCTCCGCGAGCTTGGCGTCCTCGTCCTTGTAGTTCTTGGCCGGGTTGCGCGCGCGCTCGAAGCTGCGGGAGTAGGAGTCTGCCGAGACGATGGCTGGGCAAAACACAGGTCTTCAGCGGTGGGGCGGGGAGTGAAGGTTGGGGAGCGACGTACCCGAGAAGGTGCCGGTGCTGGTGATGAGGAAGGCGCGGAAGGGCAGCGAGAGGGTGCGGAAGGCCGGGTAGCGCTGCGACGCGGCCCAGACGCCGAGGGCGCCCGCCGCGACGCCCGCCGCGCCGCCGCCGATGCCGCCGATGAGGGTCGCGCTGGGTGTGAGGTCAGCGGGGGACGGTGCGGAGAGTGGGGGGGTGGCGGAGGGCGGAGTCATACTTGTAGTGCTCCCGCTCCTCCTCGGGCGTGAGGATCTTCATCTTGCTGTATCTGGAGCTCGATCACGCGAGCGCGGTGTGTCGGGGTGAGGGCGGAGATGGATGGGCGGGGAGCAGGAACAGTCGCGCCACAGTCTTTTCGCTGTCTCGATCAGATCATCAGCCAGGCCATGTCAAATGCAATGCTCGGTCGTCGATGAGTAAGTCGGAAGCATTGCGGACCTCCATGGCGAAGCTCCCAACGAGCATTGGCCGCTGCGAAGCTTGCTTTTGCCCCGCCCCACACTGCGTCACCGCCGCGAGCCGACGATCCGGACAGCGGCCGCTACTGCACGACTCTCCCGCCCCCGCATCCCGTGGAATCGAAACCTTTCGGGAAGTTGTGCGCCAAGGGCTTCACCTGGAGAGTATACCACACGATGGCGCCGGCATCGGGACTGGACAGGAATGTGCGCGCCCCTGTGCGCTTAGACCCGGACGAGGAGGATAGGAGCGAAGAAGAGGAGGAGGAGGAGGAGGAGGAGAACGAAGCCGGCAGCGATGAGGACGGGGACGAAATGGAAGCCGAAGACTCCAGCAGCGAACAGGCCCGGGATCTCGACAACCAAGACGATGTCGACGATGAAGACGACGGATCCCCCGACGTCCTCAACAAGCTCGGCAGCGTCTCCTTCGGCGCCCTCCAGTACGCCCACGCCGCCCTCGCCCGCAAGCGCAAGCGCGACGACGACCCGCAGCCATCCGAGCAAGACGCCAAGCTCGACGCGCTGCGCAAGCGACTGAAGACGATCCAGGAGCAGAAGACCAGCAAGTCGTCCGCGCAGACTACCCGCTCGACTACCAAGCGAGCCAGGTCCAACGACGACGAAGATGACGATGGGGACGAGGCTTCCGACTCCGACTCCGACTCCGCCCCATCCGAAGTTGGCGGCCAACAGAGCAAATCCCGCACCTCCAAACACGCCCCCGCCTCCCAAACCACCCGGCACCAAGTCACGCGCAAACGCACCGTCATCGACGCCCCCAAGCGCGTAGCCCGGGACCCGCGCTTCGACAGCGTCGGCCCCCCCTCCACCATTATGGGCGCCGGCGGCGTGGGCGGCTATACGGACAGGAACTACGCCTTCCTGCGCGACTACCAGGCCGACGAGGTCAAGGAGCTGAAGACCGCGCTCCGCCGCCCGGGGATCACAGAAGACGAGGACTATAATTTGAGGAGGAAGATCAACAGTATGGAGAATACTCTCAAATCCCACGCCAACGCGTCCCGCGAGCAGGCCGTGCGGTCCGCGCATCGGAAGGAGGAGCGGGGGCGGGTGAAGGAGGGGAAGCGGCCGTACTTTTTGAAGGAGAAGGAGGTAAGGCAGCGGGCGACGGTGGAGAAGTTCCGCGGAATGAAGGCCGGGGAGCGGGAGAAGGTGGTGGCGAAGCGGGCGCTGAAGGAGGGGCAGCGGGAGAAGAGGGCGATGCCGCGGGATCGGCGGCTGGGGGGGCGTCGATAGGGTTACCCTGGACACCTTCCAACTCAACCCCTCCTCCCTGAGGTACAGGCAACGCGGTGACCTTTGCCCTTGCCCACACGGTCAAGCCTACGATGTTGCGATTCCCACTCCCGTGCAGTGCTGGCCCGCACTCTGGGCGCCTCGCGTGCCGAGAGCCGCGGCGTGGTTTTGGTAACTTGCCCGTTGCGTGAGAATAGACGGTGGGTGATACCAGCGTCAGTGGCACGGCTGCTGCCGGAAACGCCGCCATCAACGAGGACGATAATCCGTCTCGCCCCGGGCAAGCTCTCCATGCAGGAACAGGTCCGCTGACGAGGTCTACTATGCATGAGGAAGCTCCTCGCGCCCGTATCTGTGAAGCGATCCGGAGTCAACCCGGACCCATGCGATGCTCACCCAGCGGAGCCACCAGTCTCGAATCGCCGCAGTCTTCCCGGCGAGAAGATTGCGGGCACGGGAGCCGTGGCCGTGTCAAGGTCCCTCCTGCGCGACGTCCATCAATAAGAAGTCTGCCGGCGTTTCCTGTAGGGACGACGATGGAGCATTAGGCGACGCAGCCATTGGACCGCTCGTCTATGTCTTGGCGGCCGGCGATCCTTCCTGCGGAGAATACCGCGGTCGTGATGCTGCCACTTTGTCAGCATGCGACGTCAGTCCGATGGTGTCGTCTCATTCGTCGGAAAGCTTTGCATACCTCGCTGCCATGTACAAGTAAGACGACTTGCGGCGTCCTGAGTCAACACGCTGCATCTTGCCCATGCAGTAGCACTCTGGGAGGATCATGGCGTACAGCTGGAAAGACTACGTCGTGTGGTCAGGAGCGACGTAGGGGCCGACGGCGCCTTGTATACATACAGGACCGATGGACGACCGGAACTGAAGCACCTCTACACCTAGCCCGCCGTCAACACCACACGGCGAATTAAAGATGCCATCCCCATGGGCCGACCAGCCTCACCCGCTGATCTCGACCCTGCCCTTCTCCAGAGACGTACGCCAACCTACATCCCGCACTCACCAACTCAATACTAACCACACCCCGCCCTACAGACCTCTCACTCCGCCAACTACGTCGCCACCCAGATGGCCCTGGCCCACAACGGCATCATCCGCGGCCTGAACGCCATCTGGCTCCAGGCCCCGCACTTCCCGCGCGACGACCACACAGCGATCACAGACTTCCTGACGTACTGCCAGTGCTGGGCGGAGTCCATGCACCACCACCACGACGCCGAGGAGCACACCTTCTTCCCCAGCGTGGAGAAGCTGGCGGGGGAGAAGGGGCTCATGAGCCGGAATGTCGAGCAGCATCGGGCGTTTACGCCGGGGTTTGAGGCGTTTCATGCGTATGTGCAGACGTGCAAGCCGGGGGAGTTTGATGGGCTGACGGTGAGGGAGTTGGTGGATGCGTTCGCGGAGCCCTTGACGAAGCACTTGCGCGAGGAGATTGAGACGTTGCGTGCGCTTGTCAAGTACGATAGCGAACGGTTGAGGGAGGCGTATAAGCGGTTCGAGAAGGAGTTGATGGCGACTGACAATGTGAGATCTGATGACAACCCTTGTGGCGGTGACAGGTGGTTTTGTTGCTGACACGCCGGCCAGAACCGTATCGCGCCGTTGGTATTCGGGACGGCAGACCGGACCTTCGAGGGCGGCATGCACGACTTCCCCGCCGTGCCCTTCTTCGTACCGTACATCATCCACTATGTCTTCGCTCGACGGCATCAGGGCGCGTGGCGGTACAATCCCTCGACGCTCTGGCGGGATCCGAAGGAGCTGGCGTTCATGGGCAAGGTGACTGCAGGCTGAACCAAAGTATCACTGTGTCAGCACAGCATCGCTGTCGAGCAATAAACGATTGTGCAACTTGTCGGCAGCCGCGCCCATGATTACACTCGCTATGCTCGACTATGCAATATACACACATATTACTCCAAGATTACAAGCCCCCTTTGAAGGCCACAAGCACCATTACTTGCCCGTCAGATGGTCAACCGCCTATTCTCAAGTCAGCTCACGAATTCAAGCAGTATCGCAATGCAGTACTCACCATGTTGATGTCATAATCATACATCTCCAACGCCTTCAGCGCGTCGTTCCGCGCGTACCCCATCCCCGTCAGCCGCTTGAGGATAGGATCATCGTGCTCCGTGCCCGGCGTAATGGCGCGACCCATCTGCGCTGCGGCTTGGGCAGCTTTGCTGACGCCGGTAGTCGGCGTCCTGTCCGCAGCGGACGTCGTCGGCGCTCCGTTGGTCACGGGTCCCGCTGACGAAGACGCTGCGGCGGGTGGCGAGCCCCACAGGTCATCACTCCCCGCAAACGACGTGTCGACGTTCTTGTTGCTGTCCAGGCCGGAGAAGATGGCATCCCAGTCATGCTGCACGCCCTGCGGCGTGTGCTGGATACTGCTAGTCTCCGGCGCGGTATGGTCAAATGGACTGCTACCGATAGTGGGAATATGGCCCGCCGATCCGAAGGTGGAGAAGCCGTCCAATTGTCTCGCAGACGGGACAGGCGTCTGCTGCGCGCTGGCCATCGTGTTCGAGGTGCTGGCCCCAGCCGGGGAGTCGAAGCCGGGATGGAATTCATCGGCGCTCTGCCTGCCGCCGCCGAAGCCGAAGTCGAAGTCGCTTGGGCCAGCCTTGTCTGCCTCTTTCGCCTCGGAGAGGCCATTGAAGTCATCGAAATCGTCGAAGTCGCCCTTGGGAGCTTGCTGGCTTGCATGTTGACTGTTTGACGGCGGTGTGGCGTAGGTATCCGTCACGCTGCTGATGGGCCTACTACTCGCATCGTGGAAGAAATCGCCGGTCGAAGGCGTCTGCGGGACTGTTGTTGGGTACAGGCTTGATGAGCCGGTGCCGCTTCGGTTGGGTGGTGAGTAGGCTGCGGGACGATAGTTCTCCTTCTCCTCCTCGACAGCAGACTCGACAGGTGGAGAGCTTGTTGGCGGTGGCGGGCTTGTAGGATCTTCTCTCGATGGTAGTAACCCGCCAAACTCCGGCGGGAACTGATTAGATCCCGACCGCGCACCGCTGCCTCCATGGCTCGGCTCGTTGCTCTGCTCATAAGTCGGAGGTGACTGTTGAGCATTGAGGCTAGGAACGGTACTCGCGCTCGATTCCACGGACTGCACGGTGGGCCGCGCACCGGCGATGTTGGCCTCGGGCAAAGCGTGCTTGGCTGCGGACAGGACAGCGGGAGATGTGGGTTCGGCCGCTCCGTGACCCGGTGGTGGAGGCGAGGCAGGACCCACGCTGTCGAAAGAGCGTGGCTGGCCGGATGCCGCGTGATCTTCATCTTCGTCGCTGCTCTCCTCCTCGCTTTCGGGCTCGAGACTCTGGATCGGTGGGAATTCGCTGGAGTGAGGCCCGGAACGCTGCTGGCTGGAGGAAGGCGCGAACGGGTCATCCGCCTCACTCGGTGCCTCCCGGGTCTTTTCGCCGTCGCCAAATCCAGCGAAGACCGAATCAAACTCACTGTTCGTGTTCCCGGCCGCAGAACTCGACTTCTCGCCTCCGCCAAAGCCCGAGAAGGCTGAGTCGAAATCGTCATTCCCTCTCGCAGCCTGTGCAGGAGCCGGCCCTTCCATTGCAGCTTGACCCACCTCGTCGGGCCCACTCGGAAAGGCGCCCGGCAGATCGTCAACAGGCTCCGTCAGAGCACTTGGCGGACTGAAAGCATCCCCCTCCACAGCACGCTCCCTCGGCGTCTCCACGCCTCCAGCCCGGCTCACAGGCGGCCTCACAACCGTCGAGCTCACCTCGGGATCCTCTCTGCTCCTATCAGTCAAAGGCCCCATCGGCAGCTGCGACGGCGTGAACTGCCGGTTCTCCGGCGGCGGAGGCGGGATCTGGTCCGCAGACGGAGGCGCCACGGGACTCTCTTTCGCCTGGTCGCTGAGCGGCGGCGTGACGGAGGGAGTGGGCTCGCCGGCTGATGAGATGGACTGGACACTACCCGTCATGTTCGCCGGCGCCGGTCCATCCACACTCGCGCTAGGCTGCTGGGAGACATTGCGGCCAGTGAAGCTCGTGGGGGGCGGCGTGCCGCTCCTACTCGCAGCCTGGCCGCCGGGGGAGAAGGCGGCGGAGGGACCAAAGAGCGCGTCAAAGGCGCTCGGTGTAGCACCGCCAGACGAGGCCGGAGGCGGGCTCGTTGCGCGCTCTGCGGCACCCTCTCCGCTCGTCTTGCGGAAGAAGGGGTTGGTCGGACTCAACGTGCCTGCTGCGGGAGGAGGACTCTTAGCCTCATCACCGCTGGGGTGCCGGCCCATGACTGCTTCGTATGCTCCGAAGGCTGCAGCGCCCGCGGCGCCGAAACCCGCAACAATAGGCGCGCCAAAGCCGGCGACACCGGCCGCGCCAGCTCCGGCAGCACCAGCCGCGCCATACTCAGCGACTTCAATCGCTGTATCACGGCCGGAGTGAGATTGCTGCTGCGGCGCGTTCTGCGCCGCCTGGTCACGCTCAGCTGCTTCGCGCTTCGCCGTCTCTTCCCGCTCAGCTGCCTCCCTCTTCGCCGCCTCTTCCTGCTCCGCGGCCTCCCTCTTCGCCACCTCCTCGCGCTCAGCAGCCTCTCGGTCCAGCGTCGCCTTCTCACCTTGCAGGCGTTCCCGCTCGCCCTCATTCGTCGCCAACTGCTTCCTGTTGATACTGACCAGCCCCTTCTGCTGCCGCGCATTCAGCCTCATCTTCTCAATCTGCGGCCTCAGCTGCGTGACCTGGGCATTCAGCTGCCCGATCCGCTGCTTCAGCGCCGCGTTCTCCTGCAGATCGGCCTGCAAGTGCTGCGAGACTTGGCCGTGCTGGGTCTGCAGGTCCTGATGCGTCCCTTCCAGCATCGCGAGCTCTTGCCCCAGCTTCTTCGTGCCGTCCCGGCTCGCGGCAAGTTGCGCTTCAAGCTCCTTGACGGAGCGGACTTCAGTCTCGTACTGGGATCGGAACTGCTGGAGCCGGAGCTCCATCTCGCGCTTCTGCGTCTGCGTGGCGTTGAGGTCGGCTTGAGTCGTCGTCTTCTTTGCCTGCGTCGTCTCCATCTGGTTTCGCAGATTGCCAATCTGATTGCTCATGTTAGCCAGCTCGGT
>JAWDJV010000212.1:0-28331 GCA_033119285.1 Teratosphaeriaceae sp. CCFEE 6253 | reverse complement strand
ACAAGCGGCTGGATGACAGGCGACAGCGGCTTAGGCGTGGGTGGCGAAGTGGTGATTGCGCAGTCGTCGTCGTCGTCTTCGGTATAAATGCTGGATCCGTCGTCTTGGAGCGGTGCCTCTGTCTGCGTGCTGTGGTCTGCGTAGAGCAGAGCCTGTGGTTCCGTGACGGAGGGTTGGGAGGGTGGATCAACGTCTTCTCCCTCGAGGATGGCACATTTGTCGTGGTCCGGTGCGGACCCGGTCTCGTCAACACGCTCATCGTCTCCAGCCTCCTCGTGACGCGCTTCGATCTCATCGTCCGCCGCGCCGTCATTGCCGAACGCAGACTGATGGGTGCTACTTGTCACTCGAGTGATGGTGATGCAATCGACCTGGCCTCGCACCTTCTTCACCGTCTCAAGCCGCCAGTCGCTGTCCTCACCCTCACCAGCCTGCTCCTCCATCTGCCGTTGCCGCTCCTCCCCCGAAAGGACCCCGTACTTACCTCTCCGCCGCCTAAACCGCGCATCGACGTCCTGCCAGTCCATGTGCCAGCGATCGGCTTCCTTAAGGAACCTGCTGCGTCGAGCGCTCCGACGCGAGGGACGGCTCCTGTCGCCGCCATTGGCACTGGCCTCAACCTCATCGATCTCGACCATCAGCGCCTTCATCTGCAGCTTCATGAACAGCAATTCGCTGTGATCGAACCCAAGATCGGTCCGGAGCGCCTCGTTCTCGCTGCGGAACTTCTCGACCTCCTGCTGCCGATCCTCGATCTGCGAGACGTGGACATCGTTCGAGTGCACGAGCTCAGTATACCGTTGCCGCAACTCCTCCTGCGCTGTGCGTAAACTCTCGAGGACTTCCTGAGCCTCAAGCAGCGCAAAGTCCTGCTCCGCGAGCTTGTTCTCGGCCGTGAGCGTATGTTCCGCAGGCCCTGCTGCCGAACGCACACCCGAACCCGCAGAGTTGGACCGCCTCTCGCTCTCGGATTGCGACGGCAGCTCCTCATCGTCAACGAAGAGCCCCGAGTCATCCATGTCGGCCGGCAGCCGCGTCTGCGCGTGCCGCGCCTCGAGCTCGCTCTCAATCTCGCCCAGCTTGCGGCCGACGATGTTCAGCGCGTCGTCGCCCGAGCGCATGACCTGCGCCTGGAGCTTGTTCAGGCGCACGAGCATCTGCTGCGTCTCCATCGACGGCGCGTCGTAGGCCGCCGCCTCGGTCTCGGCGTGCGAGGCCGAGTGCGCGTCGCTGAAGTAGTCGGAGAAAGGCGAGTCCTGGAGACGCGGATCGCGGGTGTGTTTGGCGGGTGTGAGGGGTGGGGCGGAGAGAGGCATGGTTGACGTTGAGGCGGAGGAGGGGTAGCGGTAGAGGGGTCCGCGGCCGTGCTGGCTGATGGGGCGCGAGAAGTCGCCGCCGTGCGCATTCACGGGCGTGATTTGGGCCGTGCTTTGAGTGCGACGGTGGGCGCGTCGCTCGGTGCTGAGGTTGAGGCCGATGGGCATGGTGGTGGTGCTGTGGAAGCGCGCGTATTGGGGTCGCTCGCGGACGTGGTAACGAAAGGAAGGTCCAGCCGGGTAGTGCCAGGAGGTGGAGCGATGAGAGGCTGAGAGCGGGGATGGTGTGGGCGACGGTGTGAGAGATCGGCCATGGCTGGCGACCTGTCCGAGGCCCCCCTCCGCGGTGGCAGGTGGAAGGTTTGGCGCGATGCGACGCTCGCGTGGCTCAATGCCCGCTCGGCGCTCGGCGTGACGGGATGATTTGTGGAGCCGGCGGTCGCGCAGAGCCGCATGGCATGGATTTCTGGACTCATCGACGGCGCGAGGGTTGTCAGAATTGTCAAGCATCGTCGCCAATACATCGTGTCACGACAGGTCGATGAGCTGGTTCATCTTCCTCACCTCCCCTAGACCTGTCCCCTAGTAAGCGTGGACGAGCATGGCTGCCAACGTGAGGCCTCTCCGCAATCCTGACCTCGAACACGATCTGATGAAGTGGTACATAGATTGCAGTACAGCCGTCGCTCGAAGATGTCACCCAAATAATAGAAGCCGGGAGCAAGCTTCCCAACCCACCCAATCTCATACCGATATGCGCCTCCGTCTCCTCCGAGTTCCTCACCCCCTCCTCCATCTACCTCAAAGTCGCCGCCGACTCCAAGCTCTCGTTCCTCTTTGAATCCGCCGCCACGACCGAGACGATCGGGCGGTACAGCTTCGTCGGCGTCGCTGAGTCGGACCGCACGCTCGTTTCGGGGCCCGACCATGGCTTGGAAGCCGACCCTCTCCCGCGCCTGGACAAGGAGCTGTCGCAGTACCGAGTCGCGAGTGTACCGTCGCTGCGTTTGCCGCCTTTGACGGGAGGAGCGATGGGGTACGTCGGATACGACTGTGTGAAGTACTTTGAGCCCAGGACCAAACGGGAGATGAAAGATGTGCTGGCGGTGCCAGAAAGTCTGTTCATGCTATGTGACACCGTGGTCGCGGTGGACCATTTCTTCCAGAAGGTGATGGTGATTACATATCTCCACGTCCCGACCTCGGACGCCCCGAAGAACGCCCTGGAAAAAGCCTACGAAGCCTGCAAGAAGACCATCGCAGACGTCCTCCGCACCCTCAAGCGGCCCGACGTCCCCCTTCCACCCCAGGGCCCCATCAATCTCGACCAAGAATACAGCTCGAACATCGGCCGCAAAGGCTACGAGTCCCACGTCACCAGGTTAAAGGAACACATCGTCCAGGGCGACATCATCCAAGCCGTCCCCTCCCAGCGCATCGCTCGCCCCACCTCCCTCCACCCCTTCAACATCTACCGCCACCTCCGCACCGTCAACCCCTCCCCCTACCTGTTTTACCTCGACTGCGCGGCCTTCGCCATCGTCGGCGCCTCCCCCGAACTCCTCGTCAAAGCCGACCCGGTCACGGGCCGCATCATCAACCACCCCATCGCGGGCACCGTGAAACGCGGCGCCACGCCCGCCGAGGACGAGCGCCTGGCCAACGAACTCCGCCGCTCGCTCAAGGACCGCGCGGAGCACGTCATGCTCGTCGACCTGGCGCGCAACGACGTGAACCGCGTGTGCGACCCGCGCACGACGCGCGTCGAGCGGCTAATGGTCGTGCAGCGCTTCAGCCACGTGCAGCACCTCGTCTCGGAGGTCAGCGGCGTACTGCGGGCGGGGAAGACGCGCTTCGACGCCTTCCGGTCCATCTTCCCCGCGGGCACGGTGTCGGGCGCGCCCAAGGTCCGCGCCATGGAGTTGATTGCCGAGCTGGAGGGGGAGAAGCGGGGTGTCTATGCTGGCGCGGTGGGGTACTTTGGGTATAACACCGTGGACACGGCGACGGGGGAGGAGGTCGAGGGCGCGATGGATACCTGTATTGCGCTGCGCACGATGCTGGTCAAGGACGGCGTGGCGTACATCCAGGCCGGCGGCGGGATCGTGTTCGACAGTGACGCGGGCGAGGAGTACGAGGAGACGATGAATAAGGCGGCGGCGAATATGCGGTGCATTGAGCAGGCGGAGAAGTTGCATTGGGAGGAGCAGCAGGCGGACGGCGGTGTGGCGACCGAGGAGACGGTTGGTGCGCAGAATGGGGTTGGGGAGGGAAGTGGGAAGGTTCTCGTTGGGGTGTAGACGGCCTGTCGATGGGACTGGGAAGATGGAAAGCCTCTTCCGGCACGAGCATCTGAGCTGTCTCTTTCCGTGTGCGCGCTTCATCGGTCACTGACCGGGCGGCCTCCACGTGTTTCTATGGTGTTGCATCCAACGAATGACCTGTTTGCTTGATGAGCTATTGCCCGTATTGTCATCAACGCCCATACAGCCCCAGGGATCGCCATATCCGTAGCTCCAGCTCGATGTCTGGCATCGGTGTATCTAATCGCTCTCGGGGTCGGAGTCGGCGACGCAGATATCGTCTCCGTTGTCCACCGGCAGCGTGGGCTTGGCCTTGGCTATTGGCTTACCCTGAGGCCGGCCCACGTCACGAGAAGGAGCCTGCGATATTGTCAGCGATTGTGAACGACGCGCAGGTGTAGTATGCTGATCGACGTACAGCGCGCACTCTAGGAAATGCTCCGTTCCCCGACGTCTGCGTGTTAGCGACCGACCCAGGCCCACGAGGCGTCGCGCCCATCGACCCCGTAACGTACGACGCCTGCGAGACCAAATTGGCCAGCTCACGACTAGCCGCAGGCGTGCTCGAGCGGGCGCTGCCAGCGCTCTGGTAACTCGCGATCCCGCTCGAAGGCGGATCCAGCTTCACGCCGCCGGACACGGAGCTCGCAAAGGACGTGCTGCCGCCGAGCGACACCCCGCTCATGGCGCCATTGACGGTCGACACGCCCTCGTCGTCGCTGGCGCCGGCGTCGGAGTTGTCGCTCTCGCGGCTGCCGCTGCTGTCCGAGTCGTCGTCGCTGCTGGCCCCGCCCGGCTCCATCTCCGTGCGGGCTTTGGAGCACGGGTAACAGTACTGCAGCTGCATCAGCCTGTAGATCTCGTGGGTGGTTGCCGGACATAGTCTAACGTACCGGCCTGTCCGGGTTCCTGAGCTGCGGCTTGGCGAACATCTTGCGAGCTTTGATGATGTCGCAGCCGAAGCACTTGAACTCGAAGCGCTGCCCGGACGGCTTGCACGTCAGGCAGGGGACATACTCGCGTAGGGCGGGATTGAAGGCGCGGTCGCCGTAGATCTTGGCCCGGAGCGCCTTGAGCTGGGCGTCGGCGTAGGCGGACGACGGCTTGAACTTGTGGCATCCGTTGCAGGGGATCCTGGGTTCACGTCAGTCAATGCCGCTGCCTCGACGGTACGGTGATGCGGGAGATCGCGAGCTGACTTGGCCGGAACTGGGATTTTTCTGCCGCCAATGTCAGCTTCTCGGTGTATCGGCAGGATCAGGTTGCTCTCACTGCCCGGCGGTAGTCTCGTTGAGGAAGTAGGCCTTGCTTTTCATCATCTTGTTCGACATGTCGAGGGTCTTCTTCGTCGTGGATCAGTGAAATCAAATTGCGTGCTGTGTAAGTTGCTTGGAGGCAAGATGGCAAGTTGATGATGTTGTCAGGTGGAGAGAGAGACTGTGCAGAAGGCTGAGGTGAGGAAGATGAAGCAGATCTGCGGCACGCTAAGCAACGTGGCACGGCCATGTGGAAGGAGCGGTGGTATGGTACCAGGTACTTGAGGAAAGCGCGGTCCTGGAGTGAAGCAGGCCAATGAGGCCGGAACTCACGTTGACACTGAACGCAGCACTGGTATACGAGTAACCAGCGAGCAGCGCCCTGAGTTGGACATCTGACTGAATACACTCGCCCACAGAGCGAATGTTAATAGGCCAATGGAATCCGTCGAGTAATTCCAGAGCATGGGTGAAGCCAAGTGCGATTCCATAGAGTGAAGAGATGAAGTACATAGCTCGCCGTCGAGTCCAACCCGCTAATGCAAGAAGCCAGCCCGCCTAAGCGGCAGGCAGCCGAGGGTGTCCATCGCAACCAGTGTACACAGCGTATGCCCACTCCGCACCCCGCAATCTAGGGTCGGTGTATCGAGGTATTCTTACAGGTCGAGTGGTAGGAGTACATGGGGGGTGCAATAGGGTCGCGGCGCGTCGCAGAGCCAGCCAGCTCTCTCTACTTCGTCTCCTCGCGCAGGTAGGTGATCAGATCGTTCCTGTCCTTTGCCTTCTTGAGCCCACCGAAGGCCATCTTCGTTCCCGGGATGTATTTCTTCGGGTTCTCCAGGTAGTCAAACTGTGCGCACGTTAATCCTGTTGCTCCTGCCGTTGCTCTCCGGGGTATGCAAGTCTTACGAGAGTGTCCTCCTTCCAGACCAAGTCCTTCGACTTGTTCGCGTCCGTGTATGAGAAGCCCTCTACCGAGCCGGTGTGGCGGCCGAAGAGGCCGTGGAGGTTGGGGCCGATCTTGTTGCCTTCATCGGCTTTGAGGTTATGGCATTGCTGGCACCGTGTCTTGAAGAGGTTGGCGCCCTTCTTGGTGTCGCCTGTAATACGTGTCAGTCAGGTCGGTCCCAGTCTCCTGAATCGGGTGGCGTCGCAAGCCATGGCAACAGCGTGCGAAGAGGCGCGGAGGCAGTACAAGATGCTTGACCGGGTGCCGACGTCCCGCGCCATCCCATGGTGACTTGTCATGCTCTCCATGTTGATGGGAGAGGCATGCGCTTCGTCCGCGGAACCGGTGCTTGCCAGAGCAAGCCGGGGAGAACGTACCGTCGGAGAAGCTGTCCTTGCCCATTGTGTCTGATGGAGAAGATGTGAGGGGCTTTGCGTAGGGGAGATTGGTTGGTGGGTCTGAGAAATGTCGTTGGATGCAAGACGTGCAATGGAGGAGCTGAACCTTGGAAGTGATGATGCCGGCGAGTGTACAAAGAAAAGTTGGGCCGACGCTGGCTCGACGATTGACGCACGTCTGATTGGACGACGAGTGCATCGGGCGATCTCGGAAACGCCACGCTTACCAGACGTGGCGTTCCGGGCTGAGCCGACCGCCCAGTGGCGAGATTCTCGGTAGAATCAACAATCGTATCTCGACATGCTCGGTCGCATGTAAACAGGAATGATATGGAATATCACCGACATCGCGCGGCCGCGACTGTGTATGCGTCTGTTACATGCAGACTGTCGACTAATCACACCGGACACAACTTATATGGCCGCTGTTCGCCGCCGCTAGCGTGTCGATGCTTTTGCTGGCCGACGACAGGATGGTCTCACCAAGAACCTGCGCAACGCTAGCGAAGTGAGTAGAACATCATCAAGCAGACGGAGACTATACGATCGTACTGAGGCTCCCTCTGTCATCCCCCGGACCCAACATCATTCAGTGATCACTGTTGAACGGCTGTTCTCCGCAACATCAAGCATCTTCGTGCAATGGCAGAAAGGAGCGGCAAGACATGGCTCATCGTGGGAGCCTCGAGAGGCATTGGTCATGAGTTCGCGAGGCAGCTGCTGAACCGTGGAGACGATGTGGTGGTCACTGTGAGGCAGCCGAGCAAAGTGCACAGCGTCGCGTTCTGGACGGACGCAGGCATTGATTCCTCTTGTTGCACGGCTTTGGAGTGCGATGTACTGAGCGAGAAGAGCATCGACGTGAGGAGCGGTCTCGCGGAATAGGGAGTGGCAGCAGTGATTGACCTGCATCAGAAATGCATCGCCGAGTTCGCAAAAATCCAAGGCCTCCGCCTCGACAACGTGGTCATCAATGCCGGCGTCCTCAAGTACCCAAACGTGAGCTTCAACATCTTCAGCTCGTAGACAGGCACTGACTCGTCATAGCATGCCACGAGCCTGTAAGCACAGCGATCCATCCTGTACGCTTCCCAGCATCGCACTGATGACTGGTTGCCTACCCGCGGCAGCTCCTACGACGACTTTGCCCACCACCTCCACACCAACACCATCGGCCCCATCATCTTCGCCCAGCGCCTCCTCAAGACCCCCATCCCGGTCGGGACCATCACCTTCATCTCCAGCGACTCCGGCTCGGCGGCCGCCTTCCGGGACTTCGAGGATGGGTTCGCGGCCTACAGCGCGTCCAAGGCCGCGCTCAACCAGATGGCGCGGCACATGGCGGCCGAGCTGAAGCGTCAAGGCTGCCAGACGGCGATTCTGTTGCTGCATCCGGGCGAAGTCAAGACTGACATGGCGAACATCGAGGTGGAATGGGAGGTCGAGGGCCAGATGGAGGTTGGGGAGAGTGTGGCGGCATGCATCACGACCATGGAGAGCAAAGGATTGGCTGACAGCGGGACGTTCTGGACCTGGAAGGGCGAGGTGAGTGGCCAAGCGGTTCCATGTGGGAAGCTACCGTCATTGACCTAGTGCAGTCTTACCCGTGGTGAAGAGCAGACGATGACCGTCCAATGGCGACGGCAGACTGCGACTTGCAGCAGACAGGCATCATTTGGTTCATGCTGTACCACCGCGAGCGGTTCTGCCTCGCCAAGACATGTGATATGACGGCACTCCCAGCACGAGGTCTGCTCCCATCCCAACGGGTTATGACAGCCGACCATGTGTTGGCGCGGTCTGCGACGGTAACAGTATCATGTCCAGAGCAACGAATGGGCATCCCGCCAACCCTCAACGCACTCCCCGTGGCGGTCGCACCATCGGTACGACGGTGTAACGACCGCCAGCGATCGAGAACTCATTTCGCGACTCGAAGCCCATCCGCCTGTAGAAGGGAGCCACGTGGAGCGAGGTCTCCAGGAAGATCGGCAGGCCGTCGCTGTCGGCTCGATCGAGGTGGATCTGCATCATCCGCCGCGCGAGGCCGCGGTGCTGGTGGCTGGGATCCACGCCAAGTGCTCCAAGAACTACTGTCGTTTAGTCTACGCCAAGTCGCCGGAGTGTCGATCAGTCGCTTACAGTAGTAGTTGCTGTCATCGCCCCAGATCTCTGCTCGTGCTTGCTCACTCTTCCGAGTGTACTCATCGAATGGCTCCGGGTCCAAGCGCGGCATTGCTGCGGCCGCGTCCTGGGCGTGCTGCAGCTCCGGTGTGGCGGGTAGCTGCTGCCGCTGCTGCCCGTCTGACGTTGTGGTTGCCTTCTTCGCGAACTTGCCCGGCTTGAACAAGCCAGTGTAGCCGACGATGACCCCAGGTTGGTCGGCGGCCAGCGTCTTAAGGAAGATGCCGTTGGGATCGCTCATGCGCTTGCGCTGGCTGCCGACTTTCTGCGCCTGGAACTCGGCGTCCGTGCTGAGGTGGGCTCGGGATTGCGGGAAGATGATGGTGGTCATGAGGCTGTTGGCGTAGGCTCTGTCCACGCAGCTCCGCCATGCCACTGCGTCCTCGGCGGAGGCCGGGAGGATGTCGTACTGCATGGTCATCGCGGACGGAGGTACCTCCAAGGACATCCACAGGCGGTAGACAGAGGATACGTATGCTTGGCTTTTATGGCGCGCTCTCTAGGCACAGATGTCGCGCTACCTAGGTAGCCATGATCAGCGGCCAGTGGTGCTGATCGCAAGCACGATCCTGCGGTTCGGGATCTCGACCGAGTCCTTTAGCCGCTCGTTAGCCGCGCTCTTGTTCGGCTCTGCAATCATCAGCAGCCTTCGACAAAGAGACGTGTATCTGCCAAGACTGGTTGCCTTCACTCATCATCACAGGCCCACAGCTTGCCAGCTGCAGCAACGCTCGCAATCGTCTCGCTGGCAACAGCTCCTGCTGGGCATTGCACATGCTAGAGCATGCCGTCAAAATTGACAATGCGATCATCGGCGTCGTGCCACACTGGCTACTGCTGTTGAACAGAACACGGCATACCAGGCTGACTTCCCGCACGAGGCAGTGCTGCCCAGCATACCCGCTTCGTACGAAGACGTGCCGACGGTATGGCGAATGAGGGGCGGATGGGCTTCCGAGGACACGACGGACGTGGAGCAGAGCGTGCGGCAGCCGGCAGCTCAGTAGTGAATTATGCACCTGCAGTGCGGCAACGGCGGCGGACCCGGGCGCAGTTCTTGCAGGTGCAGTCGGGCGAGAGTCAACCACTGCAGAGTCCCACCGAAGCCGAGCGCGGATTCCGTTCGCTCGAGGCTCGCTCGTAACTGGGTGGTTGCGTGGCCAAGTGGACTGGGCTGCCTGATGCTACACCGGACGTTGCAGCCCCTCAGCAGCGCCGACGCAAGTCATTCATAAGCACTCCATGGGCGCGCGTGTCCTTCTGGGGATAAGCTGCGGATCAGCTAGTGCGCTGGGCGGCGCAGACGGATCGCTAATGAGTCGCATGGCCGATGGAGGGGGGCGCAACGGCGTCACTGGAGTGTACCTGACTGCCGCACGGGAGCGCCCCAAGGAGAGGCGAGCGGTGTGGATTTCGGACCAATGCCCTGACGGTAGGTGCCCGGCGCGCATGGCAGTGCAGCTGGTTGATCACGGGCGGCGGTTGCGTCCGCGCATCGAACCTCTACGGCGCGCCTTGCATGCATGCACCTCTGCTCCACCTTCTGTGTCAGTGAGAACTCTGGCTTCGGGCCTTGTCGTCAGACCACCCTGCCCGCCGCAGCCCGCCATCCCTGCCCTTGCCCCAGCATGAGTTGGGCCCGTTGAAGATGTGGAGATAGCGTGGCCATCACTCGAACACCCCTCATCGCCCCGTCTTCTCGACACCTGCTGTGCTCATCCTCCAGCCTGCTTCGCCTCGCCCGCCGCACCGCCCTCCACCTGCGCCAATGTCTCGATAGCCTCTGCTCATGGCGGCGTACTACGATCCCTACGACTCACGCCCACGCACAACACCCCGCACCGACTCCTTCTCACGGCCACGCGATAGTGAGTCCTATGTCAAGCCCGCTGCGGGGCACGCTAGTCCCAGCCACTACGAGAGAGTCGGTGAGGTGACGGCCAGACCGGACTATCTGCCACGGGCTCAACGCTACAGCTACGAGTCGCGGGACCCTCGATACCAATACCAGTATCCGCCCCCTCCGCCACCCGATGTCGGTCGACCCGGGCCGCCGCCGCGCTCACACACGAACAGACCACGGGACTCATGGCCTCCGTCCCCCAAGTGTGAGGAGGAAGCGGTATCCTTGGCAAGGGAGGCAGGCACGGCCGCTATCCTGGAGGGGCTGAAGGAGGTCGGCAAGGATGAGGTCCAGTCACGGGGTGTCATCGACCAGGAGCCGCTCATTGAAGAAGTCCCCGAGTTTGTCAATCAAGATGAGAGGCGGTTCGTCCTTGCCTCGGACTCGGAGAAGGAGGGCAGGTCCACGGGCATACCAACGCCGCCGACAAGCGAGGACGAGCGGACACGGAGGCTGCGGCGGAGGCCGTCCAGGCTCAGGACACACTTTGACAATGCCGTACCCGAGGTGACCAGGCGGACTGCCTCACCCTACGCCTTCACCAGGCCCTCGAAGTTACCCAAGGATCGATCGTCGAGCGATCGCTTTCTGTCGCCAACGACACCGACACCACCATCAACAGAGTCAAGCCGTCGGCGCCAAGAGAGAGTCTCTACCACTCCCAGAGTGCCTTCGTCGCGCAGAGAGTCCATGCGTATCGGCCCATCTGGCCGGAGGAGCAACGATTACTTCGCATCTGGCTCTGGCTCCAGCGAAAACGCCATCGCTGACGACGATCCGGATACTAGCGACTCTGCCCCCGGTAAGGGCCGGCGTAGGGCCGAGCCCTTTGCGACACAGACGTACCCTCCGACCTTGCGTAGCGCTCAGACGGACGTGAAAGACTTCGCCGCCATGACTGCTTCGGTCCGAAGGCTGAATCTGGATGCGCGCCGCAACACTGACGTCGCAAGCTCAGAGTTGCCCTCGCTCCGCGTGGATAAGCCGCGTAGACCTGCGCCCTACATGGCAGTGGGTGCGCTTGGTGCATTCAGTGCGTACAACGACTCGGCGGTCTACTCAGCACCTGGTACCCCTCCCGCTGCTGAGCTGCCATTACCGCGGTCTCGCGAAGGGAGCTACATCTCTTCGCGAGGAGTCTCGCCAACACCGTCCAACGCTGAACCGTCACCGCCACCTTCGGCTAGGCAGAGCCGTGACATGACTTATACGAAGACCGGCAGCAGCTCACCGCGCTCTGGCGCTGGCTCGGCGTCTGCTTCGAGGCCAGCATCTCCGTCACCGCGGACACCGGCCGATTCCGCACGCTTGCCCAGGACAGACCTGGACTGGAGCACGCTGCTCGCTGCCAATGCAGCGCGCAGATCGAAGCCGCCTTCACGTCTTGCATCGTCCATGCGGCAAGATTCCGTGCCGGATGTGAATCGGCGGCCCACTAATGCTGGACGGGCTTTCGGCCAAGCCAACGCTCTACCGTATCCTGAGGACTTTCCGGGGTCACCCGCCACATACATCCCTGCCGAGCGGGACTACCAATACTTCCCATCCCAACGATCGACGCTGAACGTGCCGAGCACAGTCGAGACCAAGGCGGCCTCTCGCGAGACCTCCCCAGCGGCAAGTAGTGCTTCCCGCTCGTCGACTGGCTCGAGAGCCGCTCGGCCGGGGATGCCTACTCGTCACACGACGACCAACGTGTCGCCTCCCGACGATCGACCGCGGCAGGCAGCTCGCAGGCACGACTCCTTCAGCATGTCGTCGCAGACCAAGAAGGAGCTGTCGGCGCTGATGAAGAAGGGTCTGCCGGACTGTCCACGGGCCGAAGCTGTGGCCGGGCTCGACGACTGGTATACCGTGATTGGCGCTCCGGGCCTTACATTCTGCCCCACCTGCGTCGACGCGGTCTTTGAGCGGAGCATCTTCCGGCCGTCCATCAGGCTTCTGCCGCAGCTGAACTTCAAGACGAGGATCGGGTGTGCCTTCGGCTCGTCCCCGTGGCTCCGTCTGGCCTGGCTCCTCACTCTGCAGCAGCAGCTCGCCGACCTCAGGCTGCTGAAAGACATCGCCGAGATAGAAGAGTCGAGCGAGCCGTGTCCCGGTGGCACCGAGGCTGTTCGCACTTGGTACGGCTTACAAGACAATGAAGGCTACTACGTTAAAGAGTTCCATCTCTGCTACAACGACGTCCGGAAGATCGAGCGGCTACTCCCAACCCTCTCGGGCTTCTTCGTCCGTCTCCCCCAACGCGCCTCATACAGCGCATACACCTGCGCCATCCGCGCCGACGGCAACCGCTTCTCCGCCTACCTGGACGCCCTCATCAACACCCACGAGCGCGCGCACACCTCCCGCAAGGGCCCGGACCCGACGCCCTTCCTCGCGCTGGTGGCGCGCAAGACGCGCCTGCCCGAATGCACGCGCGACAACGTCCTCATCGGCGCCCTCTGGCACGCCATCCCCGCCATCCCCTCCCTGACCGTCTGCGCGGACTGCTACGACGCCGTCGTCGAGCCCGAGGTGCGCCGCAGCAGCGACCTCGCGCTGCGCATGGGCCGCACCGTGCAGCCCATCTACAACGAGGGCATGGGCAGTAGTTGCCAGCTGTACTCGCGCCGCATGCGCCGCGTCTTCGCACGCGCGCTCGAGGCCGGCGACGCGCGGTACCTGGCGCGCAAGTCGCGCGAGCGCCGCGAGGCCGAGGTCCGGCTGCAGGAGCGGTATCGCGATGTCCTGCGCCGGCACCGCCGGATCTCGCGCGACGGGGGCGGGGATGAGGAGGAGGAGGCGCGGCTGAGTCGCGAGGTGGAGATGATTAGCGAGGAGTGGAAGGCAGAGTGGGAGTAGAGGTCGGATGGAGCGATATACGGCGCTGCTGTCTGTCTGGTCTATTCGGGCGAATCGGCTGGATGATACCCCCCTTGGACAACAGGACGAGATTGGGCTAGATGGTTTGGGTAGGCTTGAAAGCAATGTCACTTTTCCCACGCTATCACTCTCCTACGCTTTTGGCTGCGCGTGTACGTCCTTTCGGCCAGATTTCATATGACGCTATTCTTCGGCCAAGACTAGCGGCTAGCTCAACTTCGACACTTGAGGTGAGTGAGTCAGGTGCATGATCTGCTGCCGCAATATGCATATACACGTAGAACGCCTCGACGCTGCAAAACGTGTTCCGAGACAAAAGCGACTCCTCGCAATCGCCCTGAAGGTCCCCGCAGGAAAGCCTCCCGTCGTCCGCCAGACTCCAATCACTGAGCCTCTACCTCATTACACCACGCATCGCTCCAATACAGTCACTCACTCGGCCGACCGTCCGGCAACCAGAATGGAAGACATGAACGATCAGACCTGGCACCGCACCAACGACCACGGCGCCTTCGTCGTCTCCACCCGCCCGGACCTGCTCGACCACGACTTCATCAACACCGCCTTCGGCACCGACGACATGTTCTGGGCCGCCACCCTCCCGCCCGACCAGCTCGCCAAGGCGCTCGCGCAGTCCGTGACCGTGGGCCTGTACCTGGCCTCCCATCCCGCTCCACCCAGCGCAGACGGTAACAGCGCCGCCTCGCCACCTTCGCTACAAAAGCAGTCCCTCAAGCAGATCGGCCTCGCGCGCCTGGTAACCGACCACGTGACGTTCGCCTACCTCTCCGACGTCTACATCCTCCCGTCCCATCGCGGGCAGGCTCTGTTTCCCTGGCTCATCGCGTGCGTCAAGGAGCTGCTGCGCATGCACCCCGCGCTGCGCCGCGCGACGCTGTTGACGGGCAGCGAGGGGCTGACGCGGTTTTATGCTCGCGCGCTCGGGGTGTGGGATATGAGGGAGGAGCCGAAGGTGACGTTCATGAGCCGGAAGGCTTTCAGTGACGAGGCGCCGTGAGGGGCGTGGGCGGGAGCAGTCGGCGCGCTCCTTGGGCTGAGGGCTGGATCTGCGGATTCTGCGTCAATGACTTGCAATCGCTCTGCCGGGGTGGGTGGTGTAGCGCTGGTCAGTCGAGCTTCGTGGTGGAGAAACAGACGCTGCTTTCGGGCCGTCGGTTGGAGGACTGCGATGCGAGAAGGACCAGGCGGGTGGAGGACCAAGGCGCTGTCCGGTGGGATCCTGCCGTCGGTCTGATTCATCTTCGACGGAGCACTTGCGGTGGCAACCCCAACGCACGACTTAGTAGGCGCCTGTTCACACCCTGGCCAGGTTCGACAGGGGCCCGATCAGGAGCCAAGGTGTGCCGATCGAGCTACAGAAATGTGTGGGTTGCGATGAGAGCATCAGCGTAACGCATCGGTTTCGTGATTGAGGCGATGATGAAGCGCAGCAGACTTGCGGAATCTCCCGTACTCGTACAGAAGCCAATGCCATGCGCAGCCACGCATCAACGCCGTGCCTTCGTTACTCTGCAAGCATCGTCAACGCCTCATCAAACATCAACCACACCACGTCGTGCCCTCTCCCATCTCAAACCGTCATGCGCCGTGCGAACCCTCCAAACCCCAACCCATCCACCTCAGTCACTCCGCAGCATACTCTCCACCAATTCCCCCAGCGGCCCGAACCACTCGCCCCTCTTCTCCCCCTTCCCCTCCGCCAGCCCAAACTCCTCGACGAACAGCACGTAATGCTTGAATCCCGTATTCAGATGCGCCTCCAACCCCAACCCCCGCACCACGCCGTAGTGATGGCAGTAGATGTGCGCGTACACGCGGTACAGCCGCTTGAAGATCGTCTTCACCGTTGCCCCGAAGGTGCTGGGAAAGGGGACGCCTGGGTGCGTGGGGAAGACGGCGGGGTTGGAGAGGTGTGTTGAGGTCCAGGTCAGGAGGTGCGCGATGTAGGTCGGTGCCGGGAGGCGCGTGGGCTTGGGGTAGGTGGGCGGGTCGTGCCAAAGGTACTCGAATTCGTCCGTCGCTTTCATCTCCGGGCAGGAGTGCGGGGAGCAAAACTCGGTGATGGCGCCGTAGAGGAGGTTGATCTGGTTGTAGAAGTCGACGACTGCCGCCACAGTTCACGTTAGCCGCAATCGTCATTGCTTGGAGGTGTTGGACGTGGTGGCACACCATTGACAGCGATCCACTCCTCCCGGTCCTCCCCCTCGGGCAGCTGCACCACCTTCCGCAGACTCCCACTCCCTAGCGTCGCCTCGGCGAACTGCTTAAGCTGCCACCCATTCGTTCCCTTGCCGCGCTTCTGCGGCTGGAAGCTCGTCTGCTGCTGCTGCCGGGTATTGTTGTTGTTGCGCGCGTTACTATCACCACGAGTCAGGAGATCCGTCTTCCGCGCCCACGCCTCCGCGAGGCCAAAACCCAAGCCGCCTTTGCCCTGGCCCTTGCATGCCGCTGCCGCCGGTCGCTGGACATCGTACTGGCGATCCTCGTGCCGCGCGGGCACCGGGATGCCCGAGCCCCGGCCCCCGCCGCCGAGGTTGTTGCTGCTGGGCGAGGGCGTGTCGAAGACGTGCTGGATGTGGCGCTGCAACGGGGACTGGTACACCGACGCCGGGCTCTCCGGGTCGCGGCCCGGCAGGTGCAGGCAGGACTCGGACTCGGCGAGCAGGTTGGTGTGCAGGGCGGGCAGGGGCTTGCGGCACGCGGAGTAGGGCTGCGGGGGGGAGTTGGGGACGAACATGGTGTTGATGAAGGACGTCATGCTGGCCACTGCGGCGCGCAAGAGGTCGGAGGTGTGGTGCGGTCGGCGGCTGTGCTGCATTCCAGCGGTTAGCTTGGCGATGGCGATGGGTTGCGGGTTGGTACACGTACGCTGTATACTTCTCCCTTACTCTGAGGCGTTGGCTGGTCTAGAAGAGGCTGAAAGAGCGTACGAAGGGCAGTTAGATGGTCTGGCAGAGAGAAGGTGTTCGTGGATGCTATCGTGTGCATCGCAAGCTTGCCTCGACATAAACGCTCGCCCACTCACAGCCCAAAGTGGCTAGTCCCAAACACCGCAGACGCCACCTGACGACGGGTGACTAAGCGTTGGTCTGTCACATATGCTGGATTTCTCTCAAGGGCTCCATGGGATGATCTGGCATACCATGTACAACACTGCAAATGCTCACATACTCGCTAGACAGGATCTCGCACGGTATCTACACTCTACCCCCCTTCACTCGCCCCTTCTCCCTCCCTCACCACACGCCTCTCTATCTTTCCCCACCGACCTCATATCAGGCTCTCCCCATTACTCTCCCCATTCGCCTCCCCATTGACCTGCTTCTTCCCCCCATCCTCCCCATCCTTCTTCTCCTTCCCCTGCCTCTGATAATACTTATCCAACACCTTCTTCGGCACCCGGTTCAACAGCTCCTTCGGGTAGATGCGCAGCAGCTCCCACGCCTGATCCAGCCCATCGTAGATGCTCCGCTTCTCGTACGCGCCCTGCGCGATATACCCCTTCTCGAACTTCTCCAGGAACTCCAGGCTGAGCTTGTCCTCCGAGCTCAGCGCCTCCTCGCCAACGACGGCCTTCATGGACGCGGCGTCGCGCCCGATGGCGTACTTGGCGTACAGCTGGTTCGAGACGTCGGAGTGGTCGCCGCGCGTGTGGCCCTCGCCGATGGCGGACTTCATGAGCCGGGAGAGGGAGGGCAGGACGTTGATGGGCGGGTACACGCCCTTATTGTGCAGCTGGCGGTCGACGAAGATCTGGCCCTCGGTGATGTAGCCCGTGAGGTCGGGGATGGGGTGGGTGATGTCTGATTGGTTATATGCATGTCAGAGGTGGGTCACGGTTCTGGTGAAGTGGGATGGGGCTAGCGTACCGTCGTTGGGCATGGTCAGAATCGGGATCTGTGTGATACTCCCATTCCGTCCCTCCACACGTCCTGCACGCTCGTAGATGGTGGACAGATCCGTGTACATGTAACCCGGGTACCCACGACGTCCGGGCACTTCTTCGCGAGCGGCCGAGACTTCGCGCAGGGCGTCGCAGTACGAGGTCATGTCGGTGAGGATGACAAGGACGTGCTTCTCCAGCTGGTAGGCGTAGTACTCCGCGGTCGTCAGGGCGAGGCGGGGCGTGATGATGCGTTCGATGCTGGGAGACAGTATCAGTCACAATCCAAACAGCAGGCCAGAGCGGGAAGAGAGCATACGTGGGATCGTTGGCCAAGTTCAAGAACAGCGTCACGCGCTCCATACTTCCGTTCTCCTCAAAGTCGCGCGTGAAGAAGCGGCTCGTCTCGAGATTGACACCCATGGCGCCGAAGACGATGGAGAAGTTGTCGTCGTGGTCGTCGTGCACACCTTTATTCACGCCCTCTTGCTGCTGCTTCTGCTGCTGCACCAGCCCGGACTGCCGGCAGATCTGCGCCGCGATCTCGTTGTGCGGCAGGCCGGCGGCGGAGAAGATGGGGATCTTTTGCCCGCGGGCGATGGAGTTCATCGTGTCGATGGCGCTGATGCCCGTGGAGATCATCTCCTCCGGGTACAGGCGGGAGTAGGGGTTGATGGGGCTGCCGTTGATGTCCAGATAGTCCTCCGCCAGCACCTTGGGGCCCTTGTCGATCGCGCGCCCCGAGCCGTCGAAGATGCGGCCCAGCATGTCCTCGCTGACGCCCAGCTTGAGGCTGTGGCCCGTGAACTCGACCTTGGTCTTCTTGACGTCAATGCCGGAGGTGCCCTCGAAGACCTGCACGACGGCGCGGCTGCCGCGGGCCTCGAGCACCTGCCCGCTGCGTTCGGTGCCGTCGGGCAGGGTGAGGGAGACGATCTCGTTAAAGCGCGGGAACTTGACGTTCTCGAGGATCACGAGGGGGCCGTTGACGCCGCCGATGGTGTTGTAGCGGATGCGCGGGTGCACGCTCATCTTGCGCGGGTCGACGGGGTCGTCTTTCGCCATTGTGGCTGCTGCTTTGGCTGCCTGGATGGGGGTGGTGGAAGGGGGCCTTCGCGGCGAGAGGGCGTGATTGGGGTTGAAGCGAGCGGAGGGGTGGAGATGGTCAGGGAGGTGGTGGATGGCGGCCAATGGCTGGATGTCCCGCTGTATCTCGCAATGGCAAGGGTGGACGTTCTCGACTCGACAGCTTAGCTTGCGGAGATGATGAGGTGGAAGCTAAAGCTCGGTCGTTGCCGCGCTCGAAGCGAGCAAAAGCATGGTCCCGGGACTTCACCACTCCCATCACCACCCACATGCACACTCACTCACGAATCACGATGGCAGAGACTCGGGCATGATTCATGACGAGGCACGCCGATCGCAAGACTCCACGTCGAAGTACTGTACAACAAGAGGGGTATTGTTGAAAGGACCCTCCGACACCACGCACGAGTACTCTCCGCGCTGTCACAACACCAGACCGTTGTGACCCGGACCGCCAGCATTGGACCGCTACGGCGTCAACGGTCTCGGAGTCCCGTAGTACGACCACTGGCTGAGGGAAGTGCGAGCGTGCTGGGCAGCCACTTCACAGCCTCGGCCCTAAGCCTCGACATCGGATATACATACTCTTACTCTCCAGATACTCATCCAGACTCTCCAGCAAGCTCTCCGTCCCCAGCCCACTACCTTTCCACCCTCCAAACGGCAAGTCCCAGCAGCCCGTCGGACTCGTACAGTTGACACCCACCATCCCAGACTCCAGCTTCTTGCCCACCCGCAGCGCCCGCTCCAAGTCCTGCGTGTACAGCGCCGCGTACAGGCCAAACTCGGTGTCGTTCGCCTTGTCGATCGCCTCCTCCTCGGTCTCGAATGTGTTGATGACGACCACGGGGCCGAAGATCTCTTCCTTGATGAGCTGGCTGTCTTCCGCTTGGTCCACGAAGACGACCGGCTGGACCATCAGTGCGCCGTCAGTCTTTTCGCCCTCGCCGGACCCGTTTGCCGAGGTACTTTCATCGGACTGCCGGCCCATCGCGATGTACTTCTGCGCCGTGGCAAACTGCGCTTCATCCGCCTGTGGTCCATGGTTCACCCCTTCACTCGTCGGATCCCTTAGCGCCCGATTCGCCGCCAGCTTCCGGAACTCCTGGACAAACTCCTCCTTGATACTCGCTTGCACATAAATCCGGCTGTTCGCCATGCAGGTCTGCCCACTATTCCAGTTGATACTGTGCTCCGTCTCCCTTGCCGCCTGCGCTATATCCGCGTCCGCGAACACGATCGCTGGGCTCTTGCCGCCGAGCTCAAAGATGACCTTCTTCAGGTTTGACCGCGCGGCCGCGATCGCGATCGCTCTCCCGGTGCGCGTGCTGCCCGTGAAGGAGAGACACCGGATCCGCATGTGCGCCGCCAGCGCCGCGCCGGACGTCTGGCCATGGCCGGAGAGCACATTGATGACGCCTGGTGGGAAGCCACACGCCGCGATCCACTGGCTCACTTTCCAGGAGGTCAGGGGCGCCTTCTCGCTGCTCTTCACCACAACCGTGTTCCCTGCTGCGAGCGCGGGCGCGACTTTCTTGCTGAAGAAGACGAGCGGCGCGTTCCACGGGATGATGGCCGCGCAGACGCCGAAGGGCTGCTTGAGCGACAGGTTGAGGAAGCCCGGGGTATGCAGCGAGGTGTGGCCTTGCGCGTAGCCGGCCTCGGCGAAGTAGGCGAAGTGCGTCGCGGCGTAGTGGGCATCGAAGAACGTGGCCACGGGCCGGCCCATGGAGAGGGCGTCGAGGTGTGCGAGAGAGTCCTTCTCCTTGGAGATCAGGTCCGCGAGCTTCTTCATGGGCGCGCCGCGTTCTTGCGGGGACAGGGCAGCCCAGGCTGGCTGGGCGGCGGCGGCAGCGGAGACGGCGGACTCGACATCCTCGAGGGAGGCTTCGGGTACTGGTGGATGTTAGGGTGTGATGGTAGGTGCGTGGTTTGGGGTGTCACCAGTGCGCACCTTTCGCGATCAGCTTCCGGGTGTATGGTGAGTAGAGGTCGAAGGTTTCTGTTGTTGATGCGGGAACCAGCTGCGAAAGGTCAGTGGCGGCAAATCATCCTCTCCTACACGTCTTATTACCTTGTTATTGATGAGCAGCTGAGCTTCTATCACTGCGCTATCCATCCTTTCGTCTGCGCTATGGCTTGCGGTAACTCTGGCGCAGACATCGACAGCACGGCGACCACGCCATATAGCGACACGCGACTGCCACGACTAGCGCATCCATCACGCGGGCTCCCGAGTGCCGGTATCAGCGTGACCACCGCGGTAGCCACGCCCTCGGCCAAGCGCTGAGTGCAGAGGTGGATCGCTCTCTGGCCGTATCGCGGGCCTTCGGAAGCAGGCAGCCGATGGAAGCATGCAAGCGACGACGCTTCTGGAGAGCGTCTCGCACCGCGAACCAGCCCATGGCTTCGATGAACGACCCTCTTTGCTTGATGGCACCCGATGCTCGACTCGGCCTTCGGCACGATGGAGCTGGCAGCTCGCCGGACGCGACCCGGACGCGCACCGACGTCCAAATCAATCCCCCTCCAGGGACGTGATGCTGAAGTAGTCACTGCCTGACATCTCGCCAACCTGTCCCAGTCGATCACTCAGAGAAGACCATGCCATACCACTTCGCCCCCCGAGGCACCTTCGCCATCATCCTGCCCTCAACGAACGTCGCCGTCGAGGCCGAGTTCGGACAGCTGATCGTCCCCGGCGTCTCGTTCCACCCAGGGCGCATCTGGATCGCGAACCCGGACAAGCTCGACAGCGATGAAGCCTTCGAGCAGTTCATGGTCGATCTGCGGCAGGAGCTCGGGCAGGCCGTCAAGTCGGTCATGACGGCCCAGCCGGACTTCATGATCATGGGGATGTCGTCCGAGACGTTCTGGGGCGGGAAGGAAGGTGCTGAGAAGTGAGGCCCATACAGACCGTGCATGGGTTGAGCTGGACACGCTGACACCGCGCGTGCAGATTCGAGAAGTGGATGAAGGAGCTGAACGGCGGACTAGACGTCACGACTGGGGCCAATGCCTGCAAAGCTGCGCTAGACGTCTATGGGGCGAAGAGGATTGGCATCGTGACGCCGTACCAGCCAGTAGGTGACCTACAAGTTCGCGCATACATGACGGAGATGGGCTTCGATGTAATAGCGGTCGAGGGGTTGCGGTGTCCCACCGCGAAGTCCATCGCCGAGGTCCAGCCTGAAACGCTCAAGGCGGCGTTCCGCAGGGCCAACAGTGAGGGTGTCGAGGCGTTGATCCAGGCCGGCACGAATCTGTATTGTGGCAAGCTCGCGGCGGAGATGGAGGTCGAGCTTGGTAAGCCGGTGATTGCTATCAATACCGCAACGCTGTGGCATGCGTACAGGACTCATGGGATTCGGGATCAGATACAGGGTTGGGGTAGTCTGTTCGAGAAACATTGAGTAGCATTGCCAAACGACATCCATCGATGAGTCGTTCACCAACTACTCGCCGTGCCTGCTGGGCGGACTTTACACAAATAGCTGATCTTGCTCCCTTGGCGCACGTGTTCGGGCTGGGACTCGCTACTGCTTTTGTGTGACTAACAAGGCATATTGCTCCAGCGCAAGCTCAATGTCCTTCCTGAGATCATGGCCCCAGAGCCATTCGAACCGTCCATTCAAGTTGTCCATCGTCTTCTCCATATCCTGCCCGATCTCCGGATGCGTCATGTTGTAAAGCTGCCCGCACTCGATGCTAGTATCGATCTGCCTCTGCGCTCTCGGTCTCCGGATCGAGTCGTACGCCTCGAATGCAGCCACGACTTTTGCAGCAACAGGCTGGGGTGACTTGGCGCCTCGAAGCTCGGAATCGACCTTGCCCAGTACCCGCGACATGATCACGGCGTCTTCCAGGCCCTGCCCGGCGCCTGCTGCCTGGTTCGGGAGGGTGGCGTGGGCGGAGTCGCCAAGGAGACACACTAGGCCGTTGTGATATGTCGAAGTCTGCGGGTGATGGAACATGGCCCATTGAGCTGGCTTGGCCCACTGCGAGTCGAGGTCAGTATACGTTACGGGGATATGGACCTGACATACTTGCGTCCAGGAGCTTCAATAGCCGGTTGTCGGTGTTGTGAGAGGTGAAGTCTTCGAGCATCTGCTCACGTGTGACTTCACGGACGGCCCGATTGGGGTCGGCCCAAGCCTTTGAGTGGCAGTCTTGGATGAAACCCACGACGTTGATCTCACGTCCCTCTGAGATCACGTATGTTGATAGGTTCGCCCTATGGCCGAAGTACATTTTGGCATCATCTGCCAGATCGCCCAAGATGTCTCTCGCGTCCTGGATAGGCACGACCGCTCGGTAGGCGTATTGACCAATGTATCTCGCCTGCACTTCTTCCGGGAACCGCGAGCCGAGCACGTAGCCACGACTAAACCCTTTAACACCATCACACCCTATGACAGCATTGGCGAACGCTGTCTCTCCGTCTTCGAATCTCAGCTCTACACCTTCAGACTTTTCAATCGCGGAGGCGACACGCTTGTTGAATTTGATTGTATTCTTCGGAATGAAGTTTGTCATGATGTCGAGCAAGGTCTTGCGGTGCGCCGCAGTCCGCTTGTAGATGCTGGAGCCCCAGGGTCGCGGTAGCCAGCCCCTCTTCGCACCGAGGCCATCTTCAAGCAGACATGCTTCCATCATGACCTTCTCTTTGCCAAATGTGAGGTTGCCAATACAGATCGCGTCGTACTTGCCGCGGAATCGCTCGTCCAGCAGATCCATTGCTTGCATGGCATTGGGTCCGATGCCGATGCCAGCTCCGACGGTTGCGTACTCTGCCGCACTTTCGTATATGGTGTATGAGACATGTTGGTTGTTCAGTGCAATGGCTAGACCAAGACCACCTATTCCAGCCCCGATAATTGCAACATGAAGTCGTTGTTGCTGCTCAGGCGTGGACGGATTGGTGGAGCTGGCTTTCGAGAGGAATGAGCCCATTGGAACTGGCTGAAGCGCGAACAGTACGAGTGGCTTGGATGCACCATCTTCCAGATATCAGTCGCCTATCCAGCTCATGCGGTATCGAGCGAGATGGGCCGGGTGTTGTTAGTGCGCTACATTTGATAGCGGCCAAAAGCGGGTCGTCGCAGATCAGGGCAACCGCTTCGCATGCAGACAGCCGAAGCTGATAAGCGTCAAAGCTCTGGTCAAACTCACGCCACCGGTACAGAGACATCACCGAAGCTCCAGAACCGGTGACTTGCAAGTGACCATCAACTGTCGTCCAGCGGTGTCTCGAGGATGCCCGCAACTCGCATCGCGCAGCGGCATCAACCGCAGCTTTGGCCTTGCCTGGATCTTCCTCACATGTTTAGCATTGCCTCGATATCGTCCCAGTGCCACTCGTGCATTTCCGCCGCTGTTAAGAAGTCGTACTCGTCCATGGTGACGGCGGATTGTGGATGCGCCCCAGAAACTTCAAGGGGCTGTGAGCCATCTGGATAGATTTCCGACGAAGAGTGGTTGTGCTGATCCTCACCCTGACGGAAGTCCATTAGCAGACGAGCTTCCTCGATGGCCTCCGCTTGTTTCGACGAGGCTTGTTGTCCGCTGCCGGTGTGATGATTTGCGCAGTACTTCTGCGCCATGGAGGCCAGTTCGGTAATGAGAGAGGACCATTTGCTGAGCGTACCTGGCATGTCGTACGTGGACATCAGGCTCTCGGCCAGGTTTGCAATGCCATTTAGCAGCTGCAGGGGCTCCGTGTGGTCAGTCTGCTGCTTGATCGCGCAGACGATATCTAGCAGAAGGGAGAGTGCAGCCGTAATGCTGTAGAAGACATCGAACCATGTGAACGGATTGAATTTCTCATGGCTGTTCATCGCCAACATCGTCCGGCAAAGAGCCCTTCCTGCGCCTCGGCAAGCTTCTGACAGTTTGAGCAAGCCTTCGCTCAGCGGTTGTTCTGGGTCAGACGAGAGCATGACCACTCGCTGCAAAAGTGCCGAGCGCGTGAGAACAATCGTGGTGTAGAGGTATTGAGCTTGGAGCAGGAGAATGGGCCTAACGTAGCATGGAGCTGTCGAATGAGTCGCCTCTGGCTTCAAGTGCGATGGTAGTGTGCCGTACCAGCGTAGCAAGTCTCGCAATGTACTTGCGGAGGGTGATAGTGGCCCAGAAGCTTCGTAGTTTGCCGGACTGTTGCCATTGCGCTTTCGAGCCCGACAAGATGAGGCCAAAAGAAGCGTGAGCTTGGTCGAATGTCTCGTCAACTCGGGCGGGTAGCAACTACCCAAGCCGACGATTCGTTCATCGGGGCAGCTCACGTTGCACTGCTCAAAGTCGATCGCGCTCGGTCGATCGTAGGACGAGATCTGGAGCTGTTCGAACTCGAACAGAGTCCACCAAAGGCTCTTCCGTAGTTCTCGTGTCAGAGGCGGCAGGCGTGATCTAACGTCGTCGCTATGCAGACCGATGGCGTGGGCAATCCGGATCGCCACACCTGTGAGGTTCCAGCATGCATCGCGATGATTGGTGTTATGCAGGTGAAGCGCTGCCAGCATCAGCGCCTGTATGGCGGTGATGCTGGAGGTGAACAGGACCGTAGGCAACAGGAACTGAATCTGACGCCACCACCCCTTCTCTTGCTCCTTAGTGACTTCCGCTTTGCAAGATCTGCGCGCTAGCATGAAGATGCAGAGCAGATTACATCTCCATACCTTGTCACTGTAGGACGGCGCCCGGGACCAGGTTTCGTATGCTGCACGAAAGGATGACTCGTGAAGCACTGGAAAGTCCGGGTGGACCTGATCGAAGTAGGCTCTTAGCAACTCATCCGATATCGCCAGGTCTACCGCGACCTCCAGGATCTGATCAGAAGGCGACGCGATGGCTTCTGTCATCAGCAAATTTGTAGCGTAGTCGCCTGACTTAGTTGGTATGTGCTTCCCAGCCACGTCAGGTACCTCCACTTGCTCCGCTGCGTTAGGCCCGAAAAGCACAAACTCGTGCTTGGTGTGATTCTCGAAAAGGGCGCGGAGCTTGAGGTGGAAGGAGAATGAGCTGGATGGGCCAGTATACTGCACTTGGCCTTGCTGGTCTGGTAGGAGTGGGCCGACTTCGTCGCAAGGCTCGGTGACGTGCTGGGTACGCCTCCCCGGCGCGACCGGCTCAACCTCCTCCGCAGGCAGAGGAATGCCTAGGGACGCTCCTAGCCGTCTCATCTCATCATTGGATGAGAGATCAGCTTCTGGAACGAGGCCCTTGACCAATGACTCCAGAAGCTCGATGCGAGTACCGAGACCCTCGATGCTGCCAAAAAAGCGCTTCTTGCGCACCTGGGTGACGGTACATCGCAGATCGTTCTTTCGGCAGTATCGACAGATGTCCCGACCCGGAGTCCTGTCGCATTTCTGTTTTCGAGCCTTGCAGATGTCGCAGGAAGTCTCGGTGCGCTTCCGCTTGTCCAGCGCTACCCGGCGGGTGTTGCTGCTGCTCATGGTCAATGTCCCGGATGCCTTTTAGCGCTCAGAGAGCGGCATCGGTGAACGAAAGGTACATGCCGACTGGATGAGAATCTGCGATCGGTGTAGTCGAAGGTAGTCAAGGCGCAGAACTTAGAGCGTAAGTCCAGCCGGAGACGATCTGGGTGCATCTAGCGGTCTTGCAAGCGTGCGCCAGCCTAGGATGTGACGGTCGTGCACAGGTCCACAGGTGTATGTGGGTGGAAGGGGGGTCGGCCCAACAGTAAGTGGTGGTACAGTCGCAAAGTTCCGTTGGCCATAACAATGGACAGAATGCTTCGCTTGCTCTACACCTTGACACCGCGTCATGATATGCCATGAGACCTACCACATAGGCATACACGAGCAACCATAGACTCCTGCTACAGTTTGAATGGGGCTAACAGTGAACCAAAGCTTCGACTGTATTCTGACATGGACACCGACGCGTCCTCAAAGCCAGGCCCAAACCGGCTCCTGGAGTGGCCTAACAAGACATCACCAATGAGCAGTATAGACCCTAGTATACAGATGCTGTTCACAGCTTCGCCTGGTCTCGATACGGCGACGTGGCGAGATCGTAGTCCTCCGCAAGAACATCACCGGCAATCTCGCCCACGATGTACGCCGTGGATTGCGTATGGCAGCTACACATAGTCAGCATCTCCCATCAAGACACGGCCCCGGGCAGCCTACTTAGGAACGAACGGAAGCACACTCATATCAACCACTCGAAGCGACTGCACTCCGAAGACGCGGAATCGCGAGTCTACGCAGCCGTCCTTGGCACTCCTCCCCATCTTCGCCGTGCCGGACATGTGCCAGGAGCTCATGACATTACTCCGAATGTGGTTCTGGCGGCAAGATGATCAGTACCAAGTCAGGGTACAGGCTGTCCACGGCTGTGCAGCTCACCCAAATGGCCTCATCCGAATCGCCTTCTGGAAAGTATGTTTTCACAGTCCTGGCAGCGTACACTGGCGCGGACAGTATCCGCCTCGTCTCTCGCATGCCTTCGATCAGCAGACGGCGGTCGAATGGATGACTTAAGAACTTGGGATCGATGAGAGGCGCTGCTTCAGGGTCGCTAGACTGCAGGGTGACAGTCCCTCGGCTTTGCGGGTTCATCACCAAGCAGATTGCGCCCAAGAACTCTGTGTCCGGCTCTGGCTCGTGGCCGGTGAACAAGGGCGGAGTGTGCTGTTGCAAGCGATCAGTGATCGTGACCTGTTGGGGTACGACACGCGCCTACCGTGGCAACCTCAAAATCGGGCACTGTGGGCTTCAGGCGATGCGCTTGTACCCGGGCCGGTAGTGAACGACTCTCGAAGGTATCGCCGAGCGATGGAAGCTTGAACCATCCCATGGGAGAAGGGCTCTGTGGCCCACTAATACCGGACACCGAAGGCCGCAACGCGATGCCTAGAGCGGAGAAGCAGTGATCCTGCAGATTCGACCCGACCAATGGCAGGTTGCGCACAAGGCCAATGCCATGGCTGTGTAACTCATCTGATGGACCGATGCCGGACAATTTAAGGATCTGAGGAGTGTTGAGCGCACCACCGGAGATGACCACTTCTCGTCGGGCTTCGTGCACAGTTCCAGCGACGGTCCTAACGCCTGTCGCGCGCGTGCCATCGAAGAGTACCTTTGCTATCGGCGTGTCTGACATGATCGTCAGATTCGATGGCGCAGGTCTCAAGTACGCATCCGCCGCCGTCAGGCGCCGGCCACGGTGGATGCAGACGGGGCCCATTCCAAGTCCTATGGGATCACCGGAGTTGATGTCCTTGTTCAGCGGGAGGCCGACCTGCTCCGTGGCGTCGAAGATGTCGCTCAGGTCATTGTTCCAAGACTCGCCGTAGCTGAGATCCAATCGCCCGGTTGTACCATGATCTTCGGACAAGCTTTAGTATCGACACCGTCGGAATATGCCTGCGGAGCTGACGACACACCTTTAATGTTCGGGTCAACGTAACGGCGCATGTTCGCCACCGGCAAGTCAGAATGCAGTCTCTCAATCCTTCGAAGACATTGACTGACGTTCCGCCACCCGAAACGATCGTCGCCCACGACTGCGGCCCACTCATCGTAGTCGTCCCTCGAGCCGACGGTCCACCCGCAGAAGTTGATTGCCGTGCTGCCGCCCAAGCCCCTGCCTCGAGAGTAATCGATCGATTGCCCGGAAAGCAGTGTTTGCGGCGCGGTCTTGTAGTTCCAGTTGTACGGTGAGCCAGGGCTGAACGCAACATTGAACCGCTCTGCGCCGGACAGGTCTGCCGCAGACTGGTTGTCGCCTCCCGCTTCCAGCAACAGCACCGATGGGGCCGCTGGGGTGTTGGCTATTCGGGAGGCGACTACACATCCAGATGGGCCGGCTGGCAATGATCAATTACTATCTATCGTTGATTATACGAGTCTCAGCTTACCACCAACAACTATAAAGTCGAACATGGCTTTCACACACACAGCTCAGCTTGGCATCGCAACATCGCCCCAAGGAAGGCCGTGAGATGCGCACAGTGTTTACAATCACACGTCGGCCAACTCCATGCTTGCATTTGCGGTGATAGACACTTGTTTGCTAGCCCACGAGGCGATCATTCTTGCGTCGCCCAAGACGAAAACCGAGGATTGTCCGCCACACCGATAAGCACTTCACAGCCGGCTGCAGTCTTCCGAACAGGACCTCATCCGACGCTGTCTCCAC
>JAWDJV010000211.1:0-28422 GCA_033119285.1 Teratosphaeriaceae sp. CCFEE 6253 | reverse complement strand
CCCTTCGGTCTGCTGTCAGCTACTGCATAGCACCCAGGGGAAGTCTGGCCCCCGCAGTGCTCCCGGACTGGAGGTGTTGGCGTCGTGGTCATTTCTCCCCTGTCATTCCCGTCTGACGGTGTTACGGTCGCGTCATTTGCGATGGGCACATTGGCCGCACCCTTTTCCTCACAAGACGTTCCGATAAGAACGCATGGGACTTTCCTTCCCTCGGTGGACTCCTTTTCCCGTTTCTCCGTCGCAGCTTGCGTATCCACTTCCATTGAATCGGCTCGACCAACGTCCGAATTGAGGCTTATCCCACTCATCTTGGCGGCATCAGCGATGCCGGGATGTTCACCGCGCGAGATACCGAGGCACGACTCACCATTTGCTTCAGAGACTCATTCTCATCCCGGATGCGAGTGAGCTCGGATTCCGTCTCGTGGCTGACATTCATGTTAGATACTGCGAAGATGAGGTCGCGGTAGCGCGGATCATACATCTTTTGGACGAGGGTGATCCGTTGCCCTTCCGACTCCGCTAGCTGCTTCGTGAGCTCCGTCAACCTTTCTCGAAGTGCTTGGTTTTCCTGGCATAGAGGATGCGCCTCACGCACTCCGCCGTCTTCTTCGAACTCGTGCATCTCTTCAGTCATGGGAATGAGGTGTGAGCGTGGCGATACAGAGGAAAGGCTCTCCATGAGGATGGAAGGATGGCGCTTCAGCGTATATAGCTGCGTGCCTGGGTGGCTGGGATGGCCCCTTCGAGCGTGGGACAGACGGGATAATGATTGGCAGTGAAGGTGTCCGCGCGAAGAGTCCGCTGCTTCCCAGCGCTGGATCCGGCTCAGCTGCGTTTGCTAGCACTCTTGCCTCTGCCCGACCCGTTACACTGTTTGTAGCGACTGTCGCAGATGTGTTGCCCTAATTAATACGTCTTCAGGTCGCGAACGAAGGTAGTGGAAACGAAAGGAAGCACCCCGGCTTGTCCCCGCCCAATCTAATTATAGAGCTCAACGCTCTTTGCGCAAAAGCAGTCTAGCGGAGTGATTCTGACAAGAACGGCGAATGACTTGCCGTTCGCGGTCAAGTGGCCTTGGATGCCCTCACTTGTCACTCTTCGACGAGCCACGCACGAATTAGCGCCTGCGCTTTTGCTATGCTGGTGTCAGGAGAAGTCACTGTGTTGGCTGCACCTTATCCCAAGTGCTGGCCCATGGTCACGATGCCAACATGACAAGGCGGAGAGAGATATGTGAAGCTGTGCACGTGATATGGCGCCAACATATAGCTTGGCCTGCATCACCTCATCGCTTGAACTTGACCTTCATGAGATATTCCGACCTTCCCACGGACTGCGACGATCGCAGCACCAGACACGAACGACCAATCATAGGGGCATTGCAATCCAGATCCTCTTGCATAAGCGAACGTAACCCCGCAGCCCGAGAAGCTTGGCATGCTTCAACCTGATGAGTGGACAGGATCCCTCATCCAAAGTGAACCTGGCCGAAAGGGCAGTAACTGTACCACACGTCCTACTAAGATGCAGGAAGCTCCAGGACCTTAGCTAGCAGAAATAAGCCGCGATTCGTGAGTGACTAATCTCGGACAAATCTTGAAAAAGCTCAAGCCAGCATCAAAGCCATCAGATCCATAGAGCAGGCGCTGATCCTTGGGTGTAATGGGATCGTGGAGGAACAGGCGAGGTTGTGCGCTGGAAAGCATACTTGTGTTGACTGCCGACGACGGCTAGTTCTGAATGAGTCTGAACAAACCTGAGTGCACCTAGTATCGGTGTGAGATCATCCTTGTCCATAAGCGACCACGCGTGTGTGCTACCAGAGTACGCACTGTCGCCGATATCGGGAACAATGCATTGGACAAACTGCTGATGGGTCTCTGTGATCTGAAAGTGCGGACATGAAGAAGCCACCAGACATGATAAATCTGTGCAACTTTCTGCAATACATTATATTTTATGAACTCGATCCCCCGTTCCGAGCCAAACAGCTGTCGTATTCACGTTTCCTTATGTCGCAAGGGCATCATGTATCAAGGCTTCCTTTGGAAAATCGACAACGTCCTGCACATCAATACTTGGTGTCCACTAACGAGGTGGAGACCCAAACCCGTTGATACGAAAGGACTGAACAACTTCCAACGTGACCACGGAAACTACGAAGCTATGGCTATATATATGAACGACTAGCATCAAGCGTCACCGACCACCAGGAACAAGATGCGCATGTCGTCATACCTTCTCTGGCGAAGGACTCATCTTGCATATTGTACATTCAAATAGCTCAAGGCATGCTGTTTCCGGTATCATCTTGAAAGGCATTTTCGGGATCTTAAGATCATGAGGTTGCGTAGAGGTCTGACTGTATCGATACGTTGCGAGTTTCATACTCCCTTCCCATTAGAGCGTCAAGCTTCGAGGATGATGTAGCCGCTGTTGGCGCTCAAGCAAGCACAATCAGCTAGCGTGTTGGGCCTAAAGCAAACGTAAGATTTTGTCTCCAGCGCGAAGCGATACAGTCCTCTGACATCAGACAGCATATCTCTCCGACTCCCATTGCTTTACGAAAGCTAGTGTCGCAGTCGTAACCCGGTCAAGTTCATTTTCTCGTCCTTGACGTTTGTAATGCTCACCACCATGGACTGTTTGTTGACCTTCGTTGCAGCCTGTCGTGAGTATTCCTTGCACGGGCGGCATTGATGCGACGTTTCTAGACTGGTGGGTCAATAGACTGACGATTCGTATGATACAATATGTTTAGGGATCACATTTCATAAAACAGCGATCGAAGCCCATCAGTCGATGCCTAAAGCTCGTTTCACCTCCTGTAACTTTTCCTTGATCTCTGACGCCTCATTCTCAGCTTTGACAATGACGTCTTCACGCTCTTTTTAATGTTCCCTTTCACGTCATGCTTCTTCCATTGACCTTACGCTCTGCTTGCGGAGTTCAGCCGCTCGGCCTTCCGCCTCTGAAGCTTGCTGGAGCAACTTCTTCGCTTCTGCCACCAACTCCTCAGTCCTCACTTCTTCTTCGTGCGCTTTGCTTTCTAGTGCAGTGTAACTGTCCTGGGCCGCTTGCTGCTGTGTCTTGAGATCGGAAACTCGTCTCACAGCCTCCTTGCTTCGAGCATTGAGAACTCGTGCTTGTTTGACTTGCTTCCCAAGCTCCATGATGGCTGTATCTGTGTCTTCGGTCCCTGTTGTGGCACCGCGGGAGTCTCTCTCCTCGTAACCTTCCACTACAGTTCCTCCTTTGACGGCAACCTCCGACTGCTGAACTTCAGTTGTGGCTTCGTCGCTTAGCTTCTGTGGCAGCACTTCAATGGTGTTCGAGTCGTGTACTGTCTCTGGCGGTGTAGCTCTTAGCATTGACGGAAAAGCTTGTGATCCTGAGATAGCCTCTGCCATCTCAGCTCGAGCGAGCGATCCTTCAACGGCGCCTGCCCACGCACTGCCGGCAGACTGGATCTGGTCGGTTTGCAATGAGACGTATTCATAAGCCGGACCTCCATTCGGACCTCTAGCCCGCTGTCTGCCTATCTTGTTCTCCTGAAAGAGATCGCCTAAACCCTGTCGGACCTTTGTCTTGAACTTGTTGTATTCATCCTCCCCAAGTTGCTCGTAGTCCTTGCCGAGAACTCTCAAGGAAACATCCTCCGGCGAAAGGCCAGGATAATCCGGAGGAAGCGCGGCTTTGATGAGCGGCTGCAAATCCGTTTTACCTAATGACGGGGCGTGCGGTCTGTGGGCCGTATGCTTCCCAGCAGTTGTTGTGGGGCAGGGAATGGTGTTGCTCGTTGACGTCGAACCACTTCTGTATGACGGGGAAGGCGAAGCGGAGGCAGCTTTCGCGGCTTGTCGGTTGCGCTTCGAAATCGAAGACGCATCTGATATACCCGCTAACGTACAAGCAAGCGTCAGCTATGCATACAATTAGCAAGTCCTCCAATTAGACCAAACATCCTAGGCCATTATCACGATTGACGCGTCCAAAACGCGTCCAATCGCGGTAATGGCGCCTAGGTGGCCACTTGTAGACACAGGCCCAGTACACATCAATGAGCATGCCCTGTACCTCAGAGAAGCATGTAATAACGTGCAGGCCGTCGAGAGAGGCAGAAGCAACCAGGTCCCGTGGAATATAGTGGAAAATATCTCGCGTCCACCCTTGCGTTCGTTGGTAAGGTGCTCCAACAGCCGTCCCTGAGCGAAGTGCTCTCGCACGTCCAACACGCTGTAAAAGACATACAGAACATCCAGAGAGACGTCACTATTGTCAAAGGCTCCGTAGGGCTGAGTACCAACCCGCCGAATGTAACCAACTTCGGCGGAGTCAGGGCTGCACAGGCGACATGGGCGCAAGTGGCAGCCCGGACAACAGGCAGTCTACTCCCGCTGCCACCAGCCCAACAAGGCGCGCATACATCCAAGACCACACCATCCACCGTGACGACATACAAGGATCGGTCCATAACGATCAAACTCAAGGACCATGGTATTGCTCAACGCTAACGAACACAGCCAGCTATCTGGATCAAGGGACAGATACAAACCTCGATCCACGGTTACACCACCACCAAGTCCATCAAAGTCATCGCAGCCCATCAGCTCAAGAGCGGCGACATTGAGATTTTCACGAGCACTACCACAGAGGCGGCACAGCTCAAAGTACATCAGGAATGGCTCAAAGGTCTTGGACAGCGCGCTGAGGTGATCGTACCGACCTACGGAGTCATTGTACACGGCATCTCGACCGGCTCCATTAACACCAAGGACCAGACCGCCACCATCCAGCAGATCCTTGCCGATAACCACACAGTGATCCCCGACGCAAAGATTGCGTACGTCGGTTGGCTGACTAGGGAAGCCACCCACAAGCGCTCATCTTCTATCGTCCTCGAGTTTACAGATCCAGAAAGGGCGAACGCCATCATCTATGCCGGGATGGCCTGGGAAGGCCAGATTCACCAGTGCCAATTGTACGACCGTGCCTGCAGGATAAAACAATGCTTCCGTTGCTACCATTATGGTCACATCGGCACTCAATGCAACACATCCCAAATATGTGGTTACTGTGCAGAGCCACATGAGACAAAGCAATGCAGACAGAAAAGCACAGAAGGTTTTGCACCCCGCTGCACGGTGCACAAAGGTGCGCATACCGCATGGAGCAATGCCTGCCCAGCCAGAAAGAAGGAGGTGGTGAGAGTGGAGCAGGCCAAGCAAATCCGGAGCATCTACTGGCGTGTCCCCAGCAGAGTACATGCCACACCACCGAGGATAGAGGGCAGAGCTAGCACGGACACCAGCCAAGAAGAGGTACAACCTAGTGAACATCGTACTGTCTCAGGCAACCAAAGCCAAGCCGGGACGCAAGATTCTACCGACTCTGCTGAGCCCGGCCCTGGACAGATTGAACCACCCGCACCAGTACCGCCTCGGACAGAGAACGATCCCTTCCAGACACAACCACCGGTGGATGCCGAGAGGCCCCACGATGGAATCACGGTACAAACAACCCAGCAAGTGCCTTTTACGGAGGTTCAGGCACTGCCGGCAACACAACAAGAATCTCAATCAGGCCAGCCTGGTTTCCCGATCGACCCGTAACTTTTTCAGGCGGGTGAGAGTGCTGATGCCGAACCTACGTTGAACGCACGAGAGGGAACCTCGAATGACCACAATGCGAATCTCTGGTTGGACAATCTATTCAACGACGACAGTTACCACGAGTGGATGCCTGAGGTGACGCATACTAATCCATCACCACTCACGTCCATCCCAACAGAGCCATGCACGGCAGCGAGACGGATTCATAAGAGCTGTCAATGCCCTGCACACCAACACCTCTACGACGACTGGCCCACAAGCGATGCCGAACTGAGGATCGCGAAGTGCATGACCGTGTGCATGTACTGTGGCGTGGACTATGGAAGACTTCCGACCCTGCGTCAACACCTCAAGTCGGCAAGGCACGCACAAAACAACATCAGCGTCGTAGTGGAGACACAGGCAAGGGGAAGCGCCGTTACTCCTTCCTGGACCCACAGACCTCGTATGCAAAGTACACAGGATGGTCAGACCGCTGGCAGACGAACCCACGCAAACCGTACCAACACCGCGCCCCACCAATGATAGGACATCAGATCATGCACATCTTACAGTACAATGTCCAGAAGTCAAAAGACGTGGTTCTGGCCAGTCTCTTCCAAGATTCCAGGACAGCAGACTGCGACGTCCTCGCAATTCAAGAACCATGGCGTGATCCATTTCTAGCCACATCTTATCACCCGCTCAAAGACACATTTCATCTGGCTTATCCGAACGAGGAGGAGGCGAGGGTGTGCTTCTACGTCAACCGCCGAATCGATCCGAGCTCATGGACAATTTCGCACTCTTCCAAGGATATGATTATCCTGGATGTCGATCACGCCGCCCTCGGTGGAAGGCTGCACATCGTTAATGTATACAACGAAGTCGGAACAAGGACTTTGTCCGATCTTCGAGAAATCATGATGCGGACTGACCAACGGGACGAAATCCTGCTGCTCGGCGACTTCAATCTCCATCACCCTTTGTGGACGACCACCCATCATCTCGCCGCACGGGGAGCAACGGTAGCCGAGCCATTGGTCACCATCATGCAGGACTTCAACCTTCAGCTGCTCACGCAACCAGGGGCGCCGACGCACAGGTGGGCCGACGGCGAGTCGACGATTGATTTGACCTTCGCAACGGAGGGCCTGGCATCAACCATGCTCTACTGCAGAGTTGAGAACGATCGCGACTGTGACTCGGATCATCTTCCCATCGGCACGGCCGTCGCCTGGGACTGGCAACCCACTGTTCCCATACGCAAACGTCAGTGGGCCAAGATGAGCGCAGAAGTACTTGAGAAGACAGTCAAACAAGGACTCCCAATGTCCCTACCGCCACAGCATTGGGCGATAGACACAGCGTTGACGAGTATGTCGGATCTATCATCGACGCTCTCCAGGCAGGCATCGACGCGTCCACACCCTGGTCCAACCCCTCATCGCGATCGGTGCCCGGATTCGACCAGGCATGCAAAGACATCTGTCGAGAAGTCCAACAGCTCAGGCGCCGGTGGCAGTTGACGAGGCGTGAGGAAGACTACGCGGCCTATCGCCACGCGCGTAACCGGAAAGGCCGGCAGATCAAAAGAAGCCTTCGGGACATCCATCGACAAAGGGTAACCGAAGCGTCAACGTCGAACTCCGGACTCTGGAAACTAGTGAAGTGGGCCAAGAACAGGCACATCATGACACCTACGTGCACACCAGAACTCCAGAAGCCTGACGGAGGCTTCGCTAAAGAAGCGGCAGAGAAAGCCGAGCTCCTCAGACAGTCCTTCTTTCCTCCGCCACCAGAAGCAGACCTATCGGACACCATCGACTACGCATATCCTGAAGCCATTGAATGCCCAGACATCACCACTGCCGAGATTGACAGAGCCGTGCGTGCGGCGGCTCCGAACAAGGCGCCAGGCACCGACGGTATCACGAACATGGTTCTGCACAAAACGCTGGACATTCTTCTTCCGAGTCTTCACCGACTCTTTAACGTCTGCCTCCATCTGGGCTACTGTCCTGCACACTTCAGGGAAACGACGACGGTGGCCCTTCGTAAGCCCGGGAAGGACGACTACACGAAGCCCAAGGCATATCGACCGATCGCCCTCCTCAACACGTTGGGCAAAGCATTGGAGTCAATCATCGCAAGCCGTCTGGCTTATCTTGCAGACACTCACCAGCTCCTTCTCAGCCGGCACACGGGAGGCCGGAGACTCGCGTCAACAGACCACGCCATGCACCTGCTGCTGCAACGCATTCACCAAGCCTGGGCCGACGGAAAGGTGGCCTCATTGCTTTTGCTCGATGTGTCCGGAGCCTTCGATAACGTCTGTCGGTCACGACTGCTACACAATCTCCGGAAACGACGGATCAACATGGCCCTGGTGCGATGGATCGAGTCTTTTCTCAGCGATCGATCCACCACGCTCAAGCTCCAGGAATATACAGCTCCCTCGGCGCTGATACAAACGGGCATTCCTCAGGGATCTCCGCTATCGCCAATCCTGTATCTCTTCTACAACGCGGACCTGGTGGAAGTGTGTCGAACGGATAATACAGAGGCGGTCGGCTACATCGATGACGTCTCCATCCTCGCCATTGGACCGACCAGCTACCGGAACTGCAAAACATTGAAGACCGCACACAGCAAGGCCGAACGGTGGGCACGACAGCATGGATCTCAATTTGCACCCACGAATTACGAGCTGGTGCACTTCACGAGAAAACGCACAGACAATACAACTCATGCTCTTCGTCTGCCGCGGGCCACTATTGAGGCTTCGCCATGCTGCCGATACCTCGGCGTGCACATGGACACTCGGCTCAAGTGGCACCATCACCGACAGCGACTGGAAGCCAAAGCCACCCAACGACTATCGGCCTTATCAACGCTCGCATCGTCCACATGGGGCATAGGTCTTGTAAAGCTCCGACACGTATACAGGGCGATGATCGTCCCGCAGATGTTCTATGGCTGCTCCGCATGGCACACCTCGGCAGAAACAAGCGCTATGCTGACCACAATCACACGCGTACAGAGACGTGCAGCACAGATCATTACAGGTGCGTTTCCGACCACGGCCGGTCCAGCCGTGGATGTGGAGGCAAACCTGCTCCCACCAAACAATGCCTCGAACAAGCTGCGCTGGAGACCACAATGCGCATTCGCACCACGCTACTGTACGCAGAAATGGCCCATATCAGAACGGATAGCAAGATCCTCAGTCCCCTCGACAGACTATCGTCCATTCTGAAGATCAAACACCATATTCAACTCGACCAGCTGGAGAAACGTCGACCACATGTCGTGCCACCCTGGTGGATGCCACCGTCCGTTGATATCGCTTCATCATCCGAGATGGCCGTGCGGCAACATGATGCTATCGATCAGTGCACGACACTATGCATCTACACCGACGGGAGCAGCATGAATGGTCACGTGGGCGCCGCCGCCGTCGCACCCTCACTTTTGTTGGTCAACCCGTCCTTCAAGCGGACAGAATACATGGGCCAAACATCGGTAACGACTGCATATGCAGCGGAACTTCGAGGGATCACCATGGCATGCAAAACCGCTTTAGACGTCTATTCCGACAAGAACACCTCGAGCACATGCGTTATCTTTACCGAGAGTCAAGCCGCCCTCCAGGCAATAGCGAACGCCAGATGCTCGTCACGACAGCACATCTTGATCAAGGCCATTCGAGCACTCGACAACCTTCGCAGTCACAAGTGCATAGTTGAGCTTGATAAAGCATAAGGAAGGACAGATCAACAATATCCGTCAACCGACTATAACGCTAATTGACGGCTCAAACTCGATAGACACCGGCAAGGTCCTACTAGGTCACTAAGTTGGAGTTGCCAGAGCAAGCGACGCACCTCCCGAGATCCCTAAAGAGTTCTAAAGGTAGAAGCGACTCTTTTAGGAAGAGATAGGGCTCGATGCTATACCTAAGCACTAACTATAAGATTACAAGATTAGACTCCAGCCTGACAAGGATCTACCATAGGGACCACCCTACGCACTATCACAACGAGAACTAGAAGAACAACGCAAGTAGATTGACAAGTACTTGGCCAAGAGCTAGATACGCAAATCTTAGTCACCCGCGGCCTCACTAGCTATGTTCGTTCCGAAGAAACTAGACAAGCTACCGATGGTTATCGACTATAGACGACTCAACGCGATCACGATCAGGAATCGGTACCTACTACCGAACATCGAAGAAATAAAGAACAGGCTCACCGGAGCACAGTAGTTCACTAAGATCGACCTACTCGATGCCTTTCATAGCATACGTATAGCCAAAGGTGAAGAATGGAAGACCGCCTTTAGGACACGCTTTGGACTCTATAAGTTTTTACTAATTCTATTCGGTCTTACTAATGCACCAACCACCTACTAGGAAATCATTAACGAGACGCTTCGACACATCCTCGACATTATTGTCATTGCCTATATAGACGACCTACTAGTGTTCACAAGGGCTAGCCGAGAACAACACGTTAAGGATGTCGACACCGTCTTCGAACGACTCGACAAGGTAGGATGCCAAACCGCACTAGAGAAGTGCAAGTTCTTTAGGAAGAAGGTTGACTTCCTCGGATTCATCGTTAGCGTTAAGGGAATACGTATGTATCCTAGAAAGATCACGTCAATCATAGAATAGCCGACTCTATAGACGCTCAAGGACGAACAGATCATCGATAAGTAAGGCAATGATCTATCTATCTTCTTTATAACTTGGCTTGAGAGCCTTGCTACACATGCTACCGAATCGCACGGACTCCGCAACTTTCCCTCGGCCCTAGACTATACATTCGAATGTAGGGATTGTTGTGAAATAGAGATAGAAGATTAGGACTACTTAAACATCTTACTAGCTCTACTACGCTCTTACATCCACCTAACCTTCTTGCAACGTCAACCTTATCCTCGCCGATGTAGTGTAGAGCGGTATGCCGCTGCCCTTTTCACCTAGTACGCCGAGAACATTGAGCGCCTAGCTCGACTGCGCTACCGCAACCTCACGGAGACTAGCTTTCTCTACAGCTTCGTATACGCTAGTATTCGCCTAGATCCTATCGAATCTCATCTATGCCTTACTGTTCCTAACGTTCAAGATGCAATAGGACACCTATACTTATCGTCGGCTGATTGAGGCCTACTGCGTTAGGTTTTCGTAGCGATATTAGGGCCGTTCTTAGCTCTTGCGTTTATAAGCATGAAGCGTGCGACGCTCTTTAGGCTTCAGCACCTTTACATTAGGGACATGTATGCTTGCTCGTATACACGACTAGGAGGCATAGGACCTAGCCTAGACTAAAGTGTTGCATCTAATCTTCGACGAGTGCACCCGGACTACTTCTACCTTTAGGACTATTGAGGGTCAATGCAGTTTGGAACTAGTCTATTTGCTAAGAACTATAAGAGTAGATAACTCTTAGACGAACGTAAATTGCTGCCATTTCTTTAGCGTGGCGGCACTGCAAACTCGATAGCAATCTGTATATACTCTTGTACTTGGATCGTTAGGTTACGTCAGTCTTAGAGATCATAGTGGCACAACCTAGATCAAGTAGCGAACCTAGCCTTATCACTGCAACTACTTAAGGCATCGGTGCGACAGACCTAATCACGTTGATTCCTTCCTACTACCGTCCGAGAAGTCCTAAAGCTAGGTTAGCGATATATAAGCATTACGTTCCAACCGAGAACACCGAAGATGCTAGTACGCATGTACACCGGCATCGTCTTAGGTAACTTGTCTCCTATACGCGTCTAGAGTATCACCGTCGCGGTCGTGAGGTCTACACTAGCAGCTATAGAGCATAGGATTTGTGTTATCGTAGTGTGTAAAGGGTGCAAGGACACAAGGTTGTCGCAACCCTGTTACTCCCTAGGAATCGCATTTCTCGTAGATGTAGCGTCGAGACACTAGGAACGCCTTTAGGTCAGTAGAAAGACCTTCTTACTACACGTTACTCAACTACGACTTGAATCCTAAGAAGCCTACTAAACAGTAGTAAACTAGACGCGTTTAGCGTATTGCTCTTTAAGATATTACCGCTTAGCTGCATCTTATAGGCTATTTAGCATGTACTTACACATCCGCTGTAGTCACATAGGTTCCAATGTAGTGTTGTGCTAAGACCAAACGAAGTCTTCCGGATGTCTTTGCTAAGTCCCGTGACTAGTCCCGCAATAGGGTTTTCTAGAGTAGAAATGTTGTCCTAGTTGTTTCCGCTATAGATATGCTCTATCGTTTCGGGTAGGTGCTATTGGATCCTATAGAAGATAGCGTGCACTAGACTGCATAGACCGGGCGGCGGCTAACAAGTCTTCTATCCCTGCACTTCAATTTCTACTACTTGGCTAGCGATAGAAGGCGTCGATATTAGTAAGTAGTACTAAGCATCCCTCTCGTAGAATTGTCGAGAGGAGGGGTTCGACCTTGCTCTAGTCGATCGTGTAGAGAGATATCATCTTCATTCTTAGTAGCGCAACTTGTGCTTTCGGTACGCTATTTAGAGAGGAGGTCGAAAGTATAAGGGGGTATCTCGATTGATAGTGGAATACTATTGTAAGGGGTTGTTAGAGACATAAAAGCGCGTATGTTGTCTTAGCGATCTTTGCGATAGAAAGCGTTCGTTGACAGGCAAATCGACACGATGTCTACAACTTCTAGGGTAGTAGCTCGATAGTAAGGATCTCAAACTCTCTGTTACAATGAGATTGAGCCTGCTTGGTAGTAGGGGAATTCCGAAGTCTAAATATCTCGAGGAGAAGCCTACGAGCTCTATCGACAAGCTCGCTATCAAGCAATAGAACTAGGACCGCGTCTTCCTCTTAAGATAGACTTGATGCTCTAGAATCATGTAGAGAGCATTACTAGCTCTTACACCGAGATGATTGCGCTAGCCCTTAAGAGGCCTCCTCGGGGAGGAGGAGTCGCTAAAGGCTAGCCTACCTATCTACAGTTTTGGGACTGAACTAGGATGTTGCATTGCCGTTATAGTTCGAGGGAGGATCTTACACGCTCGTTTATAGACGCTAGTTCGTCCGTTACGTCGTTTCCACACTTTCTTCTATATTACAAAACGTTGCTGTCCCTTACAAATGACACGGCGCTAATTGATTTCACCTAATGAACATACGACGCGACGTGGAAAAGCAACATCAATGTCTTACTCGCCCTATTTCCCCGAGTCTAGCTACCGAGACTGTTCCTTAATGAACAGCAATCGCTCTCCCGCATGATATCTATTTCGGCAATCTTTTTCAAACGTGTCGCTATAGACTTATACTAACAATCTTGGCTAGTGACACGAGGAAATAACTAGACGAAAGGATAGCTTAGAGGAGGCGTAAGAGCGTCTAGGTATAGAACATGTCCGGCAACTAGACCCTCGACAGTGACGGCCCCTTCTATACGACGGACACCTAGTCTTAGCTAATACGGTCCCCGACATTTAGCGGCCGCCTTTGTAGCTTTTCTCTACTCGCTAAGTTTGTGATTTTGCGGAGCCGCTTATCAATTATTAGCCTACGGCTCTTTACGGCATAGTATCGGACTACGACTAGTCAACCGGGCTACTTCTTTCGAAACAGTAGTATATTTTGCGAGCGGAGTAGAGACCTCCGCTAGAGCCTTTTCATCTTTAGCTACTCGGATTGCAATAGCCGCAACAGCAAGCGGTTGTGAACTACGTTAGTTAATGTTGTCGAAGACGACGGTACTGTAGGTCTCGTAGAGGATGCGATAAGCACTCGCACGATCAATATCAACCTTGCACGGATTAGAGAGCGGACTATACAGATAGTAGCTAAGGGTGCCTACTCGTGCTTATAGCGTCGATCCTCTAGCTAACGAACCGCTGAACTACTTACGAGGCTTTCAGCGTAAAGAAGCTATAGACGCTAGAGCTAGACAGTCCCGTTGAAAGACGAGTGGAATCGGGACTAGGATGCCGCCAAGCACGGACGAGACCTGCATCGACTTGGTGTCCGTCCGGGCAAGGGGACCTAGAACGCACGCAAGGGTATTCACAGAGCCATTAGTTCGGTCATTACCTAGATGCGTACCTACAAGATCGGCCTCCGAGCCTACCTAGTTTCCATCGACAAAGCCGAAACCGCCGACTACCAATGTAGCTACGGACACCAAACCGTACGACATATCCTCTTGGAATGCCGGAACTAGATAGAAGAAAGGCAGCGAATGTAGGTAGGTAAGACTCTATGTGTTGACATTAAAGAGACCCTTTGTAACTTAGCTAAAGTGGTCTCTGTAGCTAAAATGATCTTGAGGACAGGACTCCTAGAGTAGTTCCAGGCGGTCCCGTCCACGGTATGCTTACATACATAGTGACACGAGTGCATTTTGTTAGACAGAAGTTCAGGAGGGTCGGAATGGACCTAACAAGTTCGAGGATATGGAACACCTATGAGGACCGTAACTAGAGGTCGCCTTCATCCTGCGATAGTAAGGAAGTTGTAGCACTGTTGGAGCACGGCTTGACCGACAGAAACCGCGGGGTAAAGTCGCCTTTTTAATGGTGGTGCGCTGCATAGCTACTGTAGAGGTGGCTGGGACAGACTATGACGTAATCAAATCAAATCAAATCAAATCAATCAATCATGGTACTGTACAGCAGCACATTACATGAGTAATACTGCAGAACAGAACACCAAACTGCTTAAAGTACCAACTAAATGTTCTGAAGTTATGGTCTAGTGAACCACGGTTGCTACACCTCAATAGTGCCTTCTTGCGATGACTATTTTGGCTGCTCAGCTAGTATTGCTGGATCGATATTTTCATCTTTAACAGTTGGTTGCTCAGCAACCACTTGCTTCTGGATAGCTTGCTGCCCATCTTGGATAGCTAATGACCCTCCCTGTTGCATGAGACCTTCGCGACATGCTCGCTTCTGCTTTTGGTGCCAGTTCTCAGCTCGAAGTGCAGCATTCTCGACCTCCAAAAATGCCTGCTTGTGGACGGCTGCTTCAAAGCCTTTCAAGAGCTGTTGGAAAGACTTTTCACCTGGAGAGGAAGGGCCTAAATAGCCCACATCAAAAGGCAGAAGGATGTGAGATGTATGTGCAGGCATACAGAAGGTGAGGATGCGGTTCTCTACGCAGAAGTCCTTGAACTCAGCTGATGAGGAGCCTCCATTTGCCCTTGGAACGCTGCGTGTTTACATGGCAATTGTGGATCCAATGGGTGCCAATCTCATCGGTGGTCCAGCCATGGGCATTGACAGCAATCTTCCAGGTTCCGAGAAGGCCAGCTTGGTACCATCTGAAGCTAAGCAGCAACGATGGTGAAGGGTGGAATGGCCTAGCCCATTGCATTGACTGCCTCAATGGCAGTGACCCACTCCCTGTTCCCTGGCTGCACTGTCCTTGGCCTGCCCTTCCTCTCTGAAGTTGTGATCACTTTTGAGGTTAAGATCACGCCCATTTGGAAGCCAGTCTCATCAAAGTTGTAGATGTCTTCATCCGTTACACCATACTTGGCTCTTGTACCTTCCACCAGCTTGAACCAGGCCCTATTCAGCCCCAGATCCTCACATGCTGCGTTTTGATAGTCCAGCTTGCGATTGTAAACACCGCTTAGCTGAGGATGGCATTTGACAAAGTTGGGAACCCATTTCTTGCCAGCCTTCTAAGGTTCGGATGGCCGTTTAGTTCTGAGCATAGTATTGGCAATATCCTCAGCAACAGCGCGCTGGGAAGGCTATACCTGGGCAGACAGCTGGAGTGTCTTCCTCAGAAAGACTTCTTCCTCGTCGTTGGTGAACAGGCGTGCGTTCGCAGGTGTATCTGCTCGTGGGAATACACCATGGTGTCTGGTACGGAGGGTCGTGTACGGGACGTCGTATGCTTGAGCTGCAGCACGAAGTGATGTAAGATTTGATCGTGATATGCTTGGAGGGCTAAAAAGTAGTCTGTCTAAGTTTGAACTACCGTTTGTCACCAACGAGTCGCGAAGAAGTCGTGGGAGGCGCGTTTTGATCAGGTCGCTTGCGGGGTGCGCTCGCTTATCAAGTACATCACTTAACGCAAGTGGTGCGTGCGCTCCACGGATCACGGCAGCAACTCATGAGCATTGCAATTCGCTTCCCAACGGTGCTCAATCTCTACATGTCCGCTCACGGCGGTCTGAGCGGCTGGCGAGCTTGTTCGATTGTACACCGACACCAAAGGAAGATCTGAACTGAGGCAACCTACCTTTTGACTCTGGGCGAACTCGAGAAGGCAGATTGTGAAGCATTCAGATAAGAGCAGGAGTGTACAATAGGGCACTCATCGAGCTAGAAGATAGGACAAGACAGGTGCACAGCAGAGACAACAGAGGAAGAGGCTGGCGTACGATTCTGCCAAGGTAGCAGATCCCTTGCGGGTCTGTAGCACGCAAGGTCGAAGTATCAGGCTTGGATCTCGCCACTACTTGCGTTTCTGTACGCTGTGTGCTTCCTTAGGGGCCACATTCGATTGAAGGTCAACAACATCTTGAATCTGGGCCCGTCTCTGTCTCAATGGAGAGCTTGCTCCCCTGCATGGCATGTGGTTCAGTGAATGTTATCTAGTCGGTGTTTGGTCGGAGTTGCATGAATCAGCTGTTCGAAGTGTCGGCGCTGCCTCCAGCATCTCCGAAGTTTAAGTCATTGTGCAACGGACTTTCGATGGCTCAGCGCTTTCCAGGCTCCCTATGTGCTTATCTACCTTGCGTGTCGAATTGGGTCGGTGTCGTGTTCTACCGTTCAGCTGCGCGCGGGCCGATGCTGGTCAACTTCTTGGATTCGTCATGCTTCACGGAAACATCGTCCATGTACTGCCCGTGTTTGACCTGCAAAATTGAAGTGCACTAAACGCTGCTCGTTATCACAAGTGCAGGGTCTGCCAGAAACCCATCCAGAACGTCAATTGTACCGAGCGCGAAGCGCAACATGTGAGGGCACGCAAACTTGGTCCTGCTTGTTGGCAGCGTGTCTGGCTCACTGACGAGATCTGAGATTACCTGTATGTGGACAGCGCCTCGACAGCCGAAGTAGTTCGAACCACGAACAAGAGCGAGCACCATCGTGATAACTGTGTCCACTTGGGTAAGAGAACTTACGGCTCTCCTAAGCTTCGCCCCTACCACAGCACAATACTTCAAATTTTGATAGACCTACCTAAACATCCATTTGCACGCTTCACCTACCACATGTGCATGGAGGCCGTTGACTTACTCCGTGCGAGGCGATGCTGGCGCAAGGAATCCAGCAGCACAAATCTATGAGTCACAAGGCTGTTCATGTTTCAGGGGTTGGTATGGTCCGTTGCCCATCAAGGTCTAGATTTCAGTCCAGTCGAGAAAGGGCGAAAGTGTTGTCGTGATGGAAGTCAAAACGGCGGAAGGCAAGAGGGATAATGATGATAGAACCCACCAAAGCGGGGATGGACGTCGTTGCCACTTGTGTTTAGTTTGCATTCCAGCATGGCGATGTCGAAGGATGAACAAGATCTTACACGAGAAGCGCGATCCTGATGTCAGTGGGAATGTGTTGTACAATGCGGAGAACTCCACGCATGTAAATGTTGATGACTGCAACGACGACATCGGGTCTGACTTAGTGCTTGTGGATGAAGGGACACAAGTGAGATGCTGATGATTGGTCTTTGGACACGGTCGCATCTGCGATCTACGTGATCTCTCATGAGTGCTGAGCAACTCAGCAGTCTACGGATCAGGCGCTTCCTCATCGGAAGGAACGATACCACGAAGTCACTGCTGAAGATGCCATGATCGGTGATGTCATGAGACAAGCGAGAGTATGCTCGTACGAAGTTTCCTCAATGCCGTGTACGTGGCTCAGCCGAGCTGGTGCGCACCCCGACGAGTCACGGATGCATAGCCTGGTGATCTATACGTGTGGGTACTATTGAGCACGCAGCCTACACCCTGAACGCCTCTCGTGTGTCAGCGTAAGCTTTGTCACCCTTCTGCCGATTTCACCACTGCATAAAGAGGTTTGGACCACTCCTGTAGGTGTTCAAAGACCGACCACAACCGCGCCTGCGCTATCCCGACATCTGAGTCCCCTGCCAATGCAATGACTCCGCCTGAAGGGTCCACGCAAGGCTGCAACGGATCTCATGACACAGCGGCGTCTCAGACCCAGCGGCGACGAAACGAGATAGCAGGTCATCTTCTCAGGAATGCAGCTCGAAGGGCAACGTGCCCCTCAAAGTCCGAGACCGGTCGACATGCACAAGCAGGCCGGTACATGGCTGTGTGTCAAAAGAGGGAGTTTAAGAGAGGCAGAAGTCGGATAAAGCCAGTGATCCTCAATGAATTGACTCACCATTGCCATGAATGCGGACCAACCACCTATATGATAACTCATCCCACGGTCATGGCCACGGCCACGGTCATGCGTGCTTGCCGATGCAGCTTCGATCTGGACACTTCTGGCTAGCATCCTCTGTCAAGCTCTTCTGCTGATGCGAGGATAAACTATGCGGGTGCGGGGTGAAGGAGACGGTGTTGCATGTACTGGTCGACTAGCCGAGACTGAGGACGACCCGACGAACCTCACAGAACGAATCGGCGATGTTCACAACCAATGCGTCTAACATGTTAGGCGTGACGGGCACGGCACCGATGAGTACAGTCAACGTTGTCCTTGCTTTAGAAGGAGTATTAGGCCAATCCTGAACCCGAACGTTTATCGGGAGGAGACGGTCAAATATGAGCCACTATATCGCGTGGCTGGACGATAGGCCTTGACGAGGCATGGACGTCGCCAGGAGATAGCGGGAACAGCTGCAGACATTCGGCAGACGCTAATAGTGTAACGGTAGCTTGCCTACCACCGTACTATCAGTTCTGAAACTTTCAAGGCCAGCTGGCCACGGTCCAGCAAGGTAGTGACCAAAATGTCTAGCGACTTAATACGTGACCTGCCGTCGGCGTGATAGCTATAAGTGACGTGAAGTCCAAGAATGCTCTCCTCAAGTCCTTCAAAGGACGGTGCTCGAACTGGTAGGTAAAAGCCGTATTATGTGTGGAGAGAATGCTGAAGATCTTTTCCACAATCGAGCTGCAAACGTGACCAAGAAGATCATTTTAGATCCTCCTAACCTTGATTTATAAAAGCATTTGATTCACAAGCACATTCAGGGACCCGTGGCCTCGATCACAGTGTTTCTCACAGTTCACCAACTCACGACACTTCACCCCAAGATCCCATCTACCCCTTCTTTAATACAATGCATGATTTACTGGGCGACAGCGGCATCGCGGGAGGTATCGCTAGATGCTTCGGACACTCTCTTTCTGGGGTGAGCTGGGTGTCGGCGCGGCAGGTACCCTATCCGAAGATCCGTCCACAGTCATGCAGAGGTACGAACTATGGAGCGATGCCTTCCTCTCGCCACGGGACACATTGACTGATCAATTCTGGCCGATTGATGCATGTATGATTATCATTGAACTTACAGCTTGACTGTAAGTTCGTCGGCTATATTGCGGACGCATACCGGTCAGCCACCTCTACATCAATCACGAATGCTTGTCAGCCATATCTGAATGGAAAGCTCCTTGTCTCATTCGCTCGTACTCACACCGGCTGATGCACGCATATCTCAATTCCTACGTGCTACAGCGCACACGCAGCCGACATACATACCGTGGATCGAGCCAGATCAAACCGAATCGTACAACAAGTTGCTGCAATGTGGCCCGCGCCGCTGCACGCCGCAAGCCGAGGTTGATGCACAATGCAGCGCGGCGCAGCGCTAAAACGTCGTATGGCTCTTAAGCTGCCTCGGCTGGCAGCTGGCGCGAAGTTGACCTCGTATGGCAATGTCGGTGCAATGAGCGTATTAGTGATATCGCGTGTCTTGCATCGCGCGTCACTCATCGCTAGACATCAAGCGACACACGCGCCGTCCCCGTACAATCAATTGGAAGTTCAGCCGTCTTCGCGACTGGAAGGCGGCAGTAGAGTGTGCATGAACACTGGCGACCTGCAGCCTCGAATATGAGAGGAAAAAGAGCCAGTGTGGTCCACCGGTGTAGGAACAATCGAATCAAAATCAAGCGCTGCCATCCTGCACAGACTACTCGTACACCTTTACCGGACGTCAAAGTGGGCTTTGAACAGCCGTCCAACCTCCCGGACGGACGAAAAGCGGCCGTTTATACATGACGACAAGGATTGCATCCGACGCATGAGGATGGGTCACATTCTCTACACGCAACCCTACTTGAGCTTAAGACGGGCGATTCGTGACTCCCTCCAGCTCCTGTTGGCCGGAATATCCTGTCGGTGACGGGCACTTCTGGCTGGTATGCAGCCACGTCCTTCGCACCGCTAAATGATCCCGCTCCACATAGGACACTCATGCGTCAGAGGCCTATTCAGATGCCATTGTGCCTGTATCTGTCGGCTCGAGGTTGTTTCGCATCGTTACGTTGGGATGACGGTCGCGAACAGCGAGAACTCCAGAATGTCAGGATCAGTAGCAGAGGCCGTTGCTGACAAGAGAGCTTCTCGTCAACTAGTCGACAGCGACCAACGACCTGCGATAGAGCCGAAAACAAGTGACATGTTCGACAACCTCATCAAGGCAGCAGAACCTTGGCCTCTGATCGTGGTATCGATCATCTTTTCGCGCTACCTGACGAGGTTAAAAGACTCAAGGCAGATCCGAGATCTAGAGACCGACGAATCAACGCACTTGTTCCCGCCGCCGAGGAGCAGTTGGCAAACCACAAGAATGCCAGTCTGCATTCGCTCTCACTGTACGAGACAGTCCGGGGCAAACAGAACGATGAGCTCAGCTCTTTGCTAAGTAATAACGCCTCCCTCAAGGAAGATGTAGGAAGCGGCATAACCACGGTTGATGAACTGAGAAGAGCAGAGACCGAGCTTGGCGAGAAGCTTGGGAGGCTGCAGGACTCCGTCAAGACAAAGGAAGATGCATTGCGAGACATGGCTAAGAAGATGAAAGATCTCGAACATGGGTCCTCGAAGACGAAAGTAGCGAAGGAGCAACTTGAAGTGGATGTCCAAAAGCTGCAAGCAACTCTTTCGGAGTACAGCGATGGAATCGGGAGATCGCGTGATAAGACTGATACTTTGGCGAAGAGCTACAAGCACGTATCCGGAGAGCTGAAGGCGATTCGGAACCCACGTGCTACTCGGCACAATGAAAGTAAAAGTGAGGTGTAAGTGCATCTCCCACGCGGCTCGGATACAAAGGCTAACCCGCATCTAGTGTTGTCGCTTCTCAACAGATCTGGGCGAGAGCTTCGGACATAGTCTGCTCTAGCTTCTTCAAAATACTCCTAGAGAGCGTTTTCAAAGTAAGAAGTTGCAACAGTCGCTTCGGCCTCGCCGTCTGATGGATCATCAGGAAGCTGTCGAATGGGACGGACTGAAACATCCAATGGACTAGCAGCACATCCCGATTCCAATGAGCAATACTCTGTCCGCGAAAGAGATGCGTAGTACTGTCATTCTAGGGATTCTGGCACGTGCGATCGACTATCATATCTTCCAGCCAACATACTTTCTTCACCAGGATAGCGACATCCGCACATTGTTGACTCGCCAGGCCGAACAAGATCCGCCGAAGGAAGCTCTCTTTCAAGCACTGACGCTTGCATTGTTACCTGAGGAGCATGGCTCTTAAGGTTACAGAGAGGATCTTCCAAGCCCGTGATAAGATATTACGACACGTTCGTAGACTTCTAACAAACGAAGAAGAAGCTACCTTGGTGTCACACCTTGAAGACCTTCTTCGTTACGCGTGCAGGGTCTGACGACAATTTCAGCACCTATACACATAGTAGATACCACATACAATATATCCCAAATTCACGATCAGACGGTGCGGTGCAGCATTTGATGTAAGGGACCTACGTCACAGTATTGGCATCAATGGTTGTTGAGTTAACGGCAACCGTTACGGCCTTTCTCCTGCAGCGCAATCTGCGTACCCAGTCTTCGAGTGCACTAGCTTTGGCTCAACGCCATTCGTCTCGCTGTCGAAGCCTGCCTCGGCGGCTTCGGCCACCTCTCTGTTACTCTGGCAGATCCGGATCAGCTCGGCTTCTAAAGCTTGCCACCTCTCCAGTCGGAAAGTCTCGTCCTCGGCCGAAACCACGATGAACAGTGTGGACTCGTTTTGACGTGCCCTTCGAGTGAACGACTTCAAATTGGTACGCGGGTTGAAGCACACAGCCAGATTGCAGGACTGCACATCGATACTTTCCTCTAGGGCGTTTGTAGCTACGAGTAGATTGACGTCTCCGCTTCGGAATCTCTGCAGGATATCTTGTTGCGCCTTAAGATGATGAAGTTCTCCGATGGAAGATTTGCGAGACGGAGTAGTAGACGCCCAGACATATGGTAACGGACGGACCTTGCCTTTTGATTGCAGGACGCACCGACAGCAGCCGAGACAGCACTGTGTGGTCACCAGGCGCTCGACAAACACGATGACGGTAGTTGCGCCCAGTGATCGTTCTGCGAGGAAATCAATCAGGCGTTGTGCTTTGCTAGATAGACCAAGGTCGACGCTGTTGTTACCCATGTAGTACGTTTCATTCAGTCTCGCTGAATCGAGCAGCTGCACAAGTGCATGTTTCTCATCATGCGTCTCATCCAACAGGCAACTTTTATGGTCATCAATCGAACTCCCTTGAGAAGTATGTCATTGACACCGGGCGCGAAGGCTTCACGCTTGAAGGCCGGTGCGAACGATTGGAAGGCCGTCTGTAGCATCATGAATTACTCTCCTCATCATCATGACTTCATTCGATCGTCATTCGACCAGCCAAACTGCGGACAGGTACTCGCCTGCGGACGGAGGCTCGAGCGATAAGCTACCACTCGGCGGGTTGCCTTGTCTAAGGCCGTGGACGTTGCAGTCATATTAAGCCCATCTGTGTTGTCACTGCATCATTGACCGCTACCTCAACAGGCGCTTCTATAAGCGCTTGTCCACCAATTTTTATCGGAATCTGCGGTTCACCAATCCACGACCAAGTGACTCTGCATTGGCATATTGGGAGTGGACGGCGTGGTAGGGCGGAGGATAGCATCGTCGATAATCACAATGCCGCAGAGCTCCAGGGAATAGTGAATGTGCTTTACTTCGAACACAGAACGTACACTTTGACTCCAAGTCTGACTTCGCAGTTGTGTGCGTTGAAAAATCTCGGGAGTGCGATCTCCTCGTCCGCCGCGTTTCGTCTGGCTTTGGACTCCGAGCCGATTGTACCATGTGGGGTCCTATCTCAATGTATGTCAGAAGTAGGGAGTGGTTCTAGCCCGCATCTCTGTCTTTCTTGGATCTCCGATGCTCTGTGGCACATCTAGGACATGACTGCTAGACGAGGGTGCTGGATGAGGGCACTGGTTGATGGGCTGTGGGCTCATGGTCCTTTGTCGAGGAGAAGAAAGAAGTACGGATCCAGTAATACCTAGATGAACATCCGAGAAAGCGTATCATTGGACTCCTTCAATCGCCTTTCCGTGAAGTAGAAAGCTGATCAGCACACAGTACAGTCCGTAGTGCAGCCAGGATTTTTGAGCAGTCAATGTATCTGCTCTAGATTGCCGCATACGAGATGAACATCATGCGACGTTAAGTTGAGCCATGATCTTGTTGTCTGAATGTTTTGCCCAACATATGTTCGTCGACAGCATTTTCATAGAACGTTAAGGGAAAGCTGCAGGACGTGGACCTCTTTCGTTGTTCCACAGTCTGCTACGCAATCATAGCCGATCCCAACAGAGGGACACTATGCAAATGATATTCGAATGTTCAGTCTAATAACATCTGACGCCTGGCCAACTACAGAGAATTTTCCATATGCGCCAAGATGAGCTTCAGAGACCCTCCCAAGAGCATTCCAGATATGATTGGGGCTGAGTTGCGCTTCGGCTTGCGTCCGACTTTCTCCGTCATTACTTTCTTTCCGCAGACTATGCAAGCGCGGGCTTTCTATACGTGTAGATCTTCCATGATCCTGGAGGCTATGTTGATGTCGTGGTGGATTTGGCAGCTGCGACGCTATAGGCGATTATGTCGCGATCGCCACTGGCAAAGTCCCACCCAAAGATACTTGAGCCTTCCGAAGAGCATACAAGCCACCTATCATCCGACTGCACTTGAAACATCTTTGGCGTCTCGCCGACGGATGCACGCCCTTGAGGCCAATTTGCCTGAGGCGGATCGACTTACTGCTCTGTCGCACATGCGCATGCCGAAAGCACATAAGAACGAAATGCGTAATTGCGCCCAGGAGATGCTGACTTTGTTATCGAACAGTTCGAACAATTGGCCGCGTTCGTGTACCCAGCGGTGGTGTAGCAGTCGAGACTCTGGGCAACCCAGCCACCTGATTTCGTTCTGATCCAGATATTGACCCTGCCATCGTACGTACCCGATACGATCACCTCTGCAGAATCCCTGCGATCGCATGCCTGCACCGCGCGCACCATGCCGCTATGACCATGCATTGTCGACCTCAGCATTTCCAGGGACCTGTCATACTCTCTGAGAGCAGCATCGCGGCTCCCACTTATGATCATGCTCCCATTCAGACTCACAGAAGCGACCGCTCGGGGCTCGATAACCGTCCGGAGGCATTCTCCGCTCGAGATCTTCCATAGCTTCACTGTGTGGTCACCGGATGCAGATACAAACAAGTCGCCTGAGAAATCGATCGAATTCACGCTCCCAGCATGTCCCAGTAAAGTTCTCACATGCTGTAGGGCCGGCGATTTTGGGCCCCTCGCCGAACTCTGCATCGTCTTCAAGCGCCAAATCTTTATCGTTCTGTCTATGGAGCTCGTAGCGAGAACGTCATTGTGCAACTTCATTGCAATGATGGAATCATCATGCGCGTCGTTAATCCTATCGGCGACTGTGCGAGTCGAGAACCTCCATGAAAGTAAGGCTCCACTTGCATCACCAGAGAGAATCATGTCTCGGCTCGTTTGCGGGTCAACCTGGAGGCACAGAACACCGGCATAGTGACCCCTCAACGGTTTCCCAATCAGAGGTCGCGCTTCCAGATCCCAGATGCGCACAGTCTTATCCAATCCTCCGCTGACGAGATAGTGTCCGTGTATATGGATAGCGTAGATTGCATCGCTATGTCCCTCCTGGGTGTGATTGGGCTTTGGCAGTTGAAATGCTTCGGATCGTCCCTCGCTCCAATGAGATTCCAACCGCATACGTTGCTTGCAGAGAAAATACCAGTCCGCATCGCCAGTTATCTGTAGCGGATGTGCGGACGGGCGAAACGAGCATGGAGCACGCCTGGGGTCAAGGCCAGCATGATGAAAATCTGACAATCCAGTGAGCTTCCAGGCCGGGTCCAAGTACAACCGCCGCCAGAGAGAAGCATCCATGCACAGGCTATACCATGCCGTCGAGGTTCTGGATATGCGCGCCAGTGTCCGGCCGTCGAGGTAGGACAGGGCAAGCAAGAAAACTTCATTTGGCAATGAGGCGATCGTGGCGTGCTGGATCGTGTGTTGCGGTAAGGCGCGCGTTACAGGTTTCTCCAACATCATCATCGAAGAGCAAGACAGGAAGCCGTAGATCCAAGGCAGTTCGTTCGAGCCGGAAGTTGCTGCGCTGCTGACAATGACAAAGTGTGGTCGTTCGCGAGCGTACACAAATATTTCGTTGCCTTAGCAACCAGCGAGCGCCGCCTTGTACAAGGGTCGATCATGAGAAAGATTATGATACTCTCTCTTTGTATGAACAATGCAATCCATACTATCCGTACTATCTGTCTCACTCTCACATCAATGTGGGAACCATCGTCGTCGTCAACATACCTGCATTGTCTTTTCCTATTGCCTTTCCTATATTTAGAAATTCCAAACGTAACGCTTTGACTTACAACGACCAAACACAACAACTACTAGGACATACGACCCCGAGCAAGGATGATGTTGCGCCAGACAGAGGTCCTATACTATAGAAGACAGAGCGCTTCTAGTAATTATAGGCCGTAGACAGAGGCGGATAGGTACTAGCTAAGCCTCTACGCCCTCGCGCGAACCGTTACCCTAGGTAACAGCGCCGCTGCTAATTGCAGTAGCTGAACACCGATAAGCATCAATGTAGCAAGCAATCAAAGTTTCTAGAGTTCTGCCCGATTTTTTGTAAGCCCTACCTACAAATATAAGCCCTTCCTACAAAAGATCTAGATTATCGGCTAGCTATGTATTTCTCGCACTACTGTTTACGGGGAATCCAAGAGCTTGACTTTCCTTACTACCAATACCCTAAGGATCATGTAGTCGGATCCATTAATAAAGAAGGCAACATAGGCGCTATACTCGCCGCGACTAAAGAGAAGGGTTTAAGGACTCTACGCTAGGGACAAGATCGCAGTAATTCAATAAGCCAAGCGAACTACTATAGTAGGACTCCGCTTATAGAAGCTGCACTGTAGGGTCGCTTAGAGACTGTTCAATATCTAACTTAGCAAATTTAGTAGGGCATTCGGTTTAGAGTGTACGATAGCAATAGTATGCGAGCGGTAGATGTTGCGACTAACACACACCGTAAATGCGAAGGAGAAGAGTCGGCTATCTAGACAAGTTGATCGTGTACTAGTCGACGCCGGTTAACAGCGCGAGCAAACTCAAGCACTCTTAGAGCGCCCTATATAACCTATACTAGGGTTTCTAAATACAGAAGCGGCACTACAACGACAAGCCTTCTTTAATCGGAAGCCCGGTAGTAAGCTCGAGGTTTGTAGCTGTCTAGCAAGAAGAAGCAGATATAGGGTTCTTTAGTAAGTACTAAATCTGTACTGTGGCTATTTAATCGGACTTTTGCGGTTAAGCCTTAAGTAACCTTATAAAATACTAAGCGTAGCCCTATAAGCAACCATAAGCATGCTAGTTGGTTATCTAACGAGAATTTTTGAGCAAGGCCTACGCCTCGAGTACCGGCCCGTGCAATTTCACACGTCCAAGACAATAGTGTTACGCAACCTAGGGAAGAGCGTCTATACTGTTTCGAAAGCATACCCGCCGATTGCTCTCTTCGGTACTATAGGAACATTATGGAAGCCGTTCTTGCTAGGAGAGTTAGCTATCTACTAGAGACCCATAATCTCTTTTTAACATGCACATAGTAGGATGAAAGCGGCGATCGACCGAGCACGCCCTTTACGCTATCCTAGAACGGGTCTACGTAGCATAGAACAAGAGTGCGGGAAAGGTAGCAACCCTACTCTTACTGGACGTCTTAGGCGCATTTAATAGCGTCTCTTACGAACGACTATTACACGAATTACGGTTGTGGAAAACCGACAGGAAGGAAGTACCGATAGGCCCGGAGTTTTCTAAGCGGCAGGCGGATAGGCATTATGCTTAACGAACACAAATCGGAGGAATACCTAGTTAAGACGGGCGTCTTACAGGGTTCGCCCTTGCCTCCGATCCTAGATATCTTCTACATTGCGGGCCTAATTGAATATTGCGCCGAGGGTAACAATATAATAATAGCGGGTTACATAGATAATGCAGCTATACTCACCTAGGGAAACACACTGCGGAGACTTACTAAAGACTAGCAGAATCACTATAGAAAGCGCAGCGCCGGGCTGCAACCTATGCCTCGAAGCTTGCACTAGACAATTTCCAGCTTACGCACTTTACTAGGTTAGGATCCCACGATTCCACGGGAAGCGTTAATACCGAGTAGTATCGTATTCCCCTTAAAGCTACCTACAAATCCTTAGAGTCACCATGGATACGATATTGCAATGGAAGCCACACATTAAGGGGACCCGACGCAGAGCTATCGTAATTGTGAGCGTGCTAAGAGCGCTAGGCGACTCAAGATAGGGCCTTAGTATACTAGATATAAGAAAGAGCTACAGGGAGATAGCTACGCCGCAAATGCCGTACGCATGTTTTGCGTAATCGAATGCGGGGAGTGTTGCGGCCTACGCAGTTAATCGCCCAATCTGATAGTTAGGTAACTTACTGCGTACGAGTGATCGATCTCGGATGTCGATCTCGGATGTCGATCTCGGATAAGCATGCGAAGTCTCTAAGATCTCTTAGAGTATACTAGGCTAGTACTGTTTACATAAGAGATTCGTGTAGCTTCTAGTGTCTATTATCTCCTTTTTAGAGAGCCTAGACATAACAGAGATAGTACCTATTACCTCTGTCTAGGAAAACCCAACTCCGACAGGATGTGCTTAGTCTTTGTAATAGAGAGTATTACGTAACTAGCAAGGTCTAGACTGCAAGTATTGCCAAGCCTCCGCCGCAAGGGCGATCTGCGGGGCATACAAGGCGACATCCACGGTAGCTCTTAACGTGAAAACGTTCCTCCTCCCTATAAGCAGACAGATCGACAAGTATAACGTAATAGCACTCTACCGTATACTCGCTTCTAAGTACGGTGGAATCATTATGTATAAACAAGAGCCGCAAAACTCCTAAGCAACCAAAAAGCAACCAAAAAGCAATACGTTAGCCTACTGCAGAGTCTCCGACGCGAAAGTCAATACTAAGAAGGCGTAAACCTTAGCTCGGTAGAAATTCTACCCGCTTTTGTTACTCTACTATAGTAGCGCGTCCCTCGAATGCACATCGATATTACAGAGACGGCGTGCCGGAAACACGAGAGTAAGGTAACGATAGTAGAGAAGATATCCAAATACACAGATAGAATGTCACAAGGTAGTGCCAATGGGGCAGGAAGGTGACCAAGAGTAGATACACGAGAGACAACAAGGTTGGTTCCAAGGGTACCAAGTGTT
>JAWDJV010000210.1:0-28531 GCA_033119285.1 Teratosphaeriaceae sp. CCFEE 6253 | reverse complement strand
TCCAGATGCTCATCCTGCGCATCCATCTCCGCGTCCCTCGCCGCCCTCCACCGCCGCTGCTCCAGCTGCAGCCGCGCTTCCATTTCCGCAAACACCTCCTCCCGGATCTCCGCCTCCATGTCCTCCAGCCGCGTCTCCGCGCGCTGCCAGCTGGCCTCCACGGCCTCGCGTCTCTGCGTCTCGGTCTCGAGCAAGACTTGCGTCACCTCCAGCTCCTGCCGAAGGCGTGAGAGTTCCGCGAGGGAAGCATCAAGGTCCTCGCGCAAGGCGGCGGACGACGGCGTGGTGCGCCCGCTCGCGGCCCCTCCAGCAGCTGCGGTCCGACTGCTAGCCGCGAGGATCGTGGCACTCACGGATGGAATGCGCGGGACTGTGACTTCGCGAGCCAGCGCGCTATAGCGCAAGATCTGACTCGTGGCGTTGAAGTCGCCCAGCGGGTCCGCGGTGACGATCATCACCGCCTTCTGCGCCCCCTTCGCCCCTGGCCCATCCTTGCCGAAGCTATTACTGAAGAGCAGCTCAGTGAGCTTGCACTGCCGGAACGGCACCAGCCTCTCCACGCCCCCGGGCACAAGCGAGGTCCGCGCGTTGTCTGACTGCATCTGCATGCACTGGCCCAGGTACATCAGACTCTCGTTGATCTTCCCCGCTTCCGCCAACGTAGCGCCCGCCGTCTTTGCAGTCCTCGCACGCTCGGAGCCCGCGAGATCAACAATAGTCAGTGTAGCCGAGCTCCAGGGCCCAGGCACACCAGCAGAGGTATGGTGGTGAGCAGGCGCGCGGCGACGCTTCTTGGTCTCGATGCAGAAGAATCCGTGGGAGCGAGAGGAGGCAGTATTGCTGTTCGTGCCCGCCACCCGGCGCTCTTGGAGCCCAGTCTCGAGGACGAGGAGCGCATCCTCGTAGGTGGCGCAGATGACTTTGCGGAGCCCGGCAACGACCTTGCGGTCTGGGGAGTGCTCTGTGGGTTTGAAGAGGAGGGCGCGGCGTTTGGATGCTGCTTGGGTCTTGTTCCCGGTCGGGTGGGATGAGGAGGGGGTGAGGAGGTCGTAGATCCGGTCGTTGTAGACTTCGTACATGCTCACGATGACTGCATACTCAGCGGTGGCGTCGATGTTCAGGTTGATGTCGTCGGCGGGTGGATGTTGGGGGAGGGTCGACAGGCGAGGCATGTACCGTTTGGAGGTGGGAGCGGAGATGAAGGAGGACTCCTGCTGGTGTAGATGAGAGGTAAGCTTGGCGATACTGCGGGTCAGGATGTTGGGCTTGGATGGGGTTGGGAGTATACGAGAGGGTGTTGTAGGGGTTTGGTGCTGATACTTCGCCAGACTTGGGTACAGCCGCTCAAAGACTGGCTGGACATGATGATGTGTTTTGGTGCCGGGGGACGTTGAGTCTCCCAGCGACGGGAACGAGCCCGGAAAGCTGTAGGTCGTAGAGTGGCGATCGGATTTGCGTACCAATGCAGGCGTCGTGGCTCTGCCGAAGCCACCGATTTCGCCGGGTGTGTAGATGGAGTCGAGGAAGGGTGCGGCAGGGAGCAGGTATGACTCTGCCACATCAGCCGTACACAGCGATTGGAAGATTGCCGGATGCGTCTCAGCGTCGACAAGGTGGGGTGCCGTGTGCTGGAAGAGGACGTCGAGGGTGAGCTGGGTGATGCCGCGCTGGGTGCGCGAGCCGAGGATCGTGTGGCTCTACCGAATTGTCAGCATTCCGGCGACCATATGGTCAGAGGGTCTCGTCAACCTTTCCGCTGCCAGTCACGCCCAGTGTCGCGACCAGTCCATCTCTCCCTTCTCGTCCCGGCGCTCCCAACACGCCCTCGACGATCGGCAGCACGCCGGCGCTCTCGAAGATCTCCCGCTGCTCGACATGCTCTTCGTACACACGCGTGAAGGCGAATCGCTCGACAGCGCGCTTGCGGTGGTCATTCGCGGGTGGGTGGATGGTGATGTGGGTGGGTGCGGGCGTGTCTGCCTCGTGCTCGACGTCCAAGAAGCGCTCTTTGTCGGTGGCGGAGGAGGGTCGCAGGCGCAGGTAGACATCGAACAGGGCGGTGGTCGGCTTTGCGTTGTCCATGGTGTGTGGTGGGGAGCTTCGGGTGAGATTCATCGGCTCGAGGTGGGAGTGACGGCGATGTTTGTTCGTTTACTTTCGTCTCCATCGAGACAGCAACAGCCGAGCCGCCCGCCGAGCCTCGTGGGGTTAGCGGCGATAATCTTTCGAGGTCGTCGAACATCGTCCAGGAGGTGGACAGGGCTGCACTTCTCGCCATCGCTCGACGATGCTCGACTGCAGCGCCTGCACCCGGCGGGCCATCCGAGCCCTCGCCGCCGATATCCTCACCACAGGTCGACCGCATCCCCGCCTCCTGCTCACGCCGCACCTCACCCACCGCCGAAGCTCCACGGCGGCCGGGACCTCCGCCAGCAACACCGGCACGCCCTACCTCAACGCCGCCCAGCTGCGCCATGAGCAGAAGACGTCCTCCGACGACTTCGTTCCGCTGGTTCGCCGTCACGAGGTGGGAGAGACCCGTAACTCCCTGGACGCCTCATCGCTTGAGACCACGAGCGCCGCCGCCTCCCGGGCCCGCGCCGTCCGCAAGGAATTGCAATGGCTCGCCGACCCCGGCAAGTTCGCCGACCACGTGCACTACATGCTGCGCTCCGATCGGCCCGAGCACGCGCTCGAGCTCTGCGCGGCGGCGAGCGTCAAGATGCAGTGCGTGGTGGCGTGGAACCACTGCCTGGACTGGCACATGCAGCAGGGCCGCATCGAGGATGCGATGGATATCTACAACGACATGAAGAAGCGCGCGCAGTTTCCCGACGCCTACACACACACTCTGCTGCTGCGCGGACTCGCGGGCCAGTCAAGCCCGGACAAGCGGGTCAAGGTACTGGACAAGCACGTGAGCAGAGCGTTGGCCCTCTATCATTCCATGGGCGTGTCGACCTCGAGAGTCCAGCCCACCATCATCCACACCAACGCCGCGCTCAAAGTCTGCTCGTTCGGCCATGATATGGACGCCCTCTGGTCCATCGCCGGCAAGATTCCCGAGCAGGGCCCGGGCGCGGCGGATCACATCACGTACTCGATCCTGCTCAATGCCCTACGCCATGAGATCCAACGCCAATCCGTTCATGTCGGCCACGCGGCTGCCAGTGCCCCACGCGAGAGGGCCACGAATGAGGGTCGTAGGGTGTGGATGGAGGTGGTTAGGAAGTGGCGCGCTGGGCTTATAAAGTTGGACGAGGAGCTTGTTGGAGCCATGGCGCGCCTGCTGCTCATCAGTGACCGTTTGACGGACTGGGACGATGTGCTGAGTCTGGTACAGCAGACGATGCAGATCGAGCGCCTGGTGGCCCCTTATGGGAGTCCAGAGAGGCAGACCGGCCACGTTCCCAGGCAACAGGTCGAGGCTGATGATGGTGAGACATTAGAATTGTCAGCGAGCGCACAACGCGAGCATGACGGCTACGTCGACACTCCAGCGGCGAAGGCCTTCAAGACCGTTACAGTGCTCCCACCAACAGACGCTGCGGATTCCAAACGCCCACCACGCTCACTTGCGTACGTGACCCCTGGCAACGACACCTTGAGCGTCCTCATTGAAGCCTGTACCCTCATGCGCACGCCCAAAACGGCCGCGGCGTACTGGTCCCTTCTCACAAAGGAGCACAACGTCCAACCCGACGTCCATAACTTCAACGCCCAACTCCGCCTCCTCCACAAGAATCGTGCCTCAGCGCAAGCCGCGCGCCTGCTCACCGAGGACCTCCCCGCCAGCGGCGTGACGCCCATGCGCCTTACCTTCAGGTTCGCCATGGATACCTGTCAGCGCGACCACAAGAATCCTTCCGCCCTTGCCCATGCCACCTCAGTCCTGGACGTTATGGAGCAGACTCTGCCGGACCTTGATATCGGAACGCTGAAGAAGTATCTCTCCCTCGCGCTCAATACTGCCACCGGCACGGCAGTCGTCTCTGCCCTGAAGCGGCTGGACAGCGTGACGGAGAATCTCCGCAGCCGGCTGCTATATGGCCCCTCGCAGACCCAGACTCCGCAGAATGAGGTGAAGAGCAAGGAGGAGACGCTGGGGTTCATGAATATGATGGTGGGCGCGATTGATACCATCATGAACAGGGGGTTGGTGCCGAGGGAGGAGTACGAGTTGTGGCACCGGCGGAGGAGTCGCACGGTGCAGTTTGTGCAGAGGGGGATGCAGGTCGTGGATTCCAGTGAGCGGAAGTTGTTGGCGGGGGGAAAGCTGGACCTGCAGGGCCGGAATGGGTATAAGAAATTGGATTTGAGTGGGAGACGGGGGCCTGCAGAGGGATTTGGGGTAGAGGACAGGGTCAGGGCTGCGGGGCGGGCGGACGTGAGGCATTTCGATCGCAGAGTGAAAGCCGATCCTGTCGGGGGGCGAAGTGGTTCGCGCGAGAAGGGATATGGTGGCCATGTCAGGGAGGGGCGAGGATGGAGATCAATGCCGAGTGACAATTCCGGGGCCAGTGCGGCGGATGTTGGGATGTGAGGCTGCAAGTGGGCGTGGTGTTTGCACCGCGTGTGACGACCTGAGCTTCACGTTCCTTCTGCTTCCGGAAGCATCGACAGCTCCCAGCCACCTCTGTATGGATAGCAATCTCATCCCACATCACCCAGTGCTTCTCTTACTTCCGCATGAAGCGCAGCATGTCCCCCTCGACAGACACCGACCGCTCGCCGAAACGCCTCAAAGGCACCATAATCGAGATCGGCAGCATTGACAACCTCATCGACGTCGCGCCGGGCGGTAACGTGCTCCTAGTCCTTGCCGAACTCGCCGAGGTCAAGCGGGTTGGACTTCGCCTGTCCAGCGACATCCTACGCCTCACTTCGCCGATCCTTGACAAGTTGGCGCGTGAGGCCTATCATCCCAACGACGGGCAGGGCTATGATACAATCATCTACGCCGACGAGCAAGACGACGCCGGCACGTTCTACCTCCTCAGCAACCTCCTGCATCTCCGCAACGACAAGCTGCCTCCTCGGCTGACCGTGGACGCGCTCTGCAGACTGGCCCGGATGGCGGAGAAGTACCAATGCGCCATCGCCGTCAGTCGAGCGACGATGGGCTGGTTCGATCGGATCTACAGTTCGGCCAAGACCGGCACCGTGGTGGTGGACAGCTGGAGGGTGATCGTGGCCGCGTACCAGCTGGACGAGCCCGTCTTCTTCGCCCGCTTCACGGAGCGATGGGTGCTAGAGGAGCCGCTGGCGAGCAATGTCTTGGCCCAGGCGGTGCAGGGCGAGGAGGCCGTGCCGAAACGACTGGCTGGTGAGCTCCGATCTAAGTGCGCCGCGATCCTCAATATCTGCTGATTGCCATCCCTAGCGGCGCTGCACACCAGGCGCCAGTCGCAGGTCGCCGCTCTGCGTGGCGACATCGACCTCCTAACCGATCCCTGCGCCACGGCGTTCTCCAAGGGCGTTCGCCACTACATCGACTACGCTCCGGGAATGACACCGGACGCCGACGACGATGGCAAGACCGTCGGATCAATCTGCCATGTGGACGAAGGAGCTGGTGAGTGCTGTCGCCTGTTCGACATGAGCAGCTCCTACTGACCAGTACGCGCACAGCTACACTCTTCCTAGGCGCCCTCAGGGACGAACACATCTGGCCGCCAACAATTTGGTGAGTTCATTGGTCGATTCTGCGATTAAGTACATTGTCTTTTCCGCATGCACCTCCTGATGGCGGATACTCGCAACGTCTCTGATGCTGCAGCACTGCTAACCGGCATCCCAGGCCCACGACACTCTGTGCACTCACAGCCGCTCTGCAGGACTTCTGCATCCCGGCCTACGACGACTGCGACAAATGCGAGTTTTGCGAGAACATCAAGGCGCGCTTCGGCATCGCCATGGATGTGGTGAAGAAGATGCACAGGGGAAGGCTGTGGGGATTGTGTCTGGACTGCTTCAAGGCTGGGGGCGTGAACGCTGGCGAGTGTCGGTACGAGCACTCGAAGCCCAAGAGCGTGTGAGGTTCGAGATCTCAGTGGGAGCTGAGGCTTTTCAGTACAGCACTGGGAGCCGCCTACTTTTTCGAAGCGCGCGAGCGAGGAGGCCGTACGCTGCGACCACTGCGAGCACGCCCAAGCCTGGCTCGCAACCGCGATCCCCAGCTGAAGACGCTCATTACCACGGAACACGCTACCGCCTGTCCATGCGGAATCCGTTTCGGGCAGCCGCCTCATACCGCTCGTCCCCAAGTACCTCCCGGAGATAGACCTCGGGCATCAAAGTCGCCATCACACTTCGCTCCTGCAGATCGTTCAGTGACTGTCACCCATCGCTCCCGTCGCTCCGGAACGCGGCACAGAGCGCGGCGTACTTGTGCGTGAGGTCCAGGATGTGCTGCGGTAAGCTCGTCGATTGCACGATACTCCGCACCTTGACCGCGCCTTCGTCCTCGATGAGCTTGCGCATGGCGTAGAGGAGGTCGGGCGAGAACTGCATCGCAATCGTCAGCATCACACGAGGCAGATTCGGATAGATGGGCCAACATACCTCGGAATACCACCGATACTGCCACGCCACCAATCTTATCAGTGCGCCCAGAGTATGCCTCGCCTCGCCCCGCCGCTCATACAACCCCAACACCCCCCGCATCGCCTTCGGACTGAACCGCATGCCCAGGCAATTCTGCCACGCCTCGACCGCCTCGTCGGGGTGATGCAGGCGCTCCGCCAGCTCGCCCAGGATCTCCCACTCCTCGGCGTTCTTCTTGTACGCGAGCTGCTGCTGCCGGTACTGGCTCGCCTCCGTCCGCCAGATGGTGTAGATGCGCAGGTCCTCGTAGAGCACCATGAAGAGGTTGTCGAGCCAGCGCTCGCAGAGGCGTTTGTGGTGGAATTGGGTGTAGGCTTGGTGGTTCGGGTCGCTGTTGGGCGGTTGCGGTTGTGGTGTCTCGGCACCGGAGCGGACGGTGATGGAGGAGGACGGCTTGGAGACTTCGGGATCGAGGTGGGAGGAGGCGGCTTGGGGTTCGCCGTTGCTCCGCGTGCCGTCTGTGCCTGAGGAGGAGGGAGGATCTTCTTCCACGTCACCGTGGCCGTTGGGTTGGGGTGTATCGGAGCCTCGCAGTGCCGTGGTGCTGGCATTCCTACTGCCGCCACTCGGCTGCTGCTTCTCGTTGCGGTATTCTTCTTCCATGACGAACACTTGACTTCGGATTTTCAATAGGTGATCCCAGCCAATCTTCTTGGTGACCTCCGTGAGCAGGATGTAGGCTTTGTGAAAGGTGCCTTTGTAGTTGCCGGCGGCCAGCCTCCGCAGGGTCGGATGCACTGCGTCAGCCTCCGGCGCAGCGCCCGAATCGTCTATCTCATCGCACAATGTTTCGGGCGCGAGCGGCAATGAGATCTTGTTCGGCTCCGGCAGTCGTGGCGCATCCTTGTCTTGGTATGTGAACATCGGACATGAGTTCAGCGTGAGCAGCGCCATATCCCACTGCTCCATCGTCACGTATATCTCCGCTAACCGCGCCCATGTCCCGAATTCGCTGGGCGCAGAGACCACACTTCGCTTCGCTACCTCCAGTGCCAGGTCGCTCCTGCCTTTCCGATTGCAGAACTCGGCTTGGCAGTCCAGTAGGGAGTAGTCCATGGGGAGCTCTTCGACGGCCTCGTGCAAGAGCCGCACGGCCTTGACTTCCTCGTCACCGGCCATGTAGACCTTGGCTAGCAAGGAGGCGATTTCGGGGTCACGATGTCGGAGCTTCTCGAAGAGGTTGATGCCCGAAGCATACCGTCCCGAGGTCTTGATGTAGTGCAGCAGTCCGGAAGTCAGGTGATTCGAGACAAGGTTAGGGACCTGTATCTCCGGGTCAGAGCCAAGCTGCCAGCCTGCTGGACGTCAGTACTCTCTGTCATGCACCCAGCCAGAGGAGTGGCATACCGCTGAAGAACAGCTTCTCCGCCGCATCCAAGAACTTGTGCTCCTGCTCCGTACTCGTGACTGGGTTGAAGCGTCGGACACCGATTATCCGCTTGATCGTGTCACCCGAGCCATTATCCGCGTATGAGTACGCTCGTAATACGCAGCAAAGATAGGTCTCCAGCCAGTGCTCCTCTGTTGCTTCCATCTTGTTGCCTCGCTCGTCCACGCAGTAGCTCTCCACTGTGCCCGGGATCTGGACCTGCACGCGCATGTCCACTCTTGAGAAGGCATTGTAGCAGCTGCGGCCGTCAGCTCCCACCTGCGCCCGCTCACCGCCACTCCCCTTCTTACCAGTATAATCCGGAGATCACCTTGTTCTGCTTGTCGTGTGGCTGATGGACCAGCGTGTTGATGTATGCGGCGAGGCTGGCCGAGGACGAAGCGTCGATACCGCAGACATGATGGTATACACCTGTCTTCACTCATGTTCAGCCTCCGTCTTGCCAGAGTCCCGGGCTTCTGCCAGCATCAGGGGTGAACCAGGGCACCCTACCTGTCGGGTGGTGCTCTTCACGGGCTGCTTGACGAGGTGTACCAGGTCGGGCGGTCCCAATTCACGCAGGGATTGAAGGCTGTCTGTCCGTATCTCGACTACCGGATGTGCATCGTCTTCATACAGTCTGTTGGTAGATATTCAGCAAGGTGTGCATGTACCCAGCTGGCGCACATTGAGCTTACTCGGGCACCGAAGTCTGCACCATGCTGCTCTCGTTGCGACCGTGGGAGTTGTTGGACTTCTTTGAGCCTTGTTGCAAGCCAACCGGGAGCTGAGGCCAGGCGGTGGACAAGTGAATTGCTATAGCGAAGAAGGGATCTCGTGTTCGACAATGCTCATTGACCGGACCAGCTGTCGCATCGCATCCCTGCTGCCAGTCCGGGGCCACGACTTTTGCCTTCAACGGTCGCGTCGCTCCAACACGCGCACCTCCGCGATCACATGTGAATCAAGCGCATCGTCCATAACTCAAGCAAACCCGCGTTCACCTGTCTTTGCTGCACGAACGGACTTCCAGCAGTCGCCAACACCGCTCCGATGATCAGACTCCATACGCTAACGACATGAACACATCATCCTAGGGCGACCAGGAGACCACCGCCGCAAGCATGTCCGGCTGGCACGCCCTCAACATCGAGTCCGATGATGAATCAGACATCGAGGTGGACGACACCAAGGAGCTCCAGATCGAAGACGCGCTCAAGCTCTACCAGAACGCGCTCAGGTTCCACGCCGAAGGCCCGGCATCTTTCCACCAGGCGGCAGAAGCCTACCAGGAGCTGTTCGAATCCGAGATCTTCCAGTATCCCGAGTCCCAGCCGGAGCTGCGGCGGATAGAACTGTATGGGCCCGTCACAGACGATGAGGCCTGGCCGAGCGACGTCAGTGCTGGCACGACAGTGGCGAAGGGCAGCTTCGACTCCGGCCCCAGCACGCTGCCCCAGATCCTGCACCTCGGCCATAAGAACTATGCCCAGTTCCGGCTGGAGTACCTCAGTGCCAGACTTGAGGACCTTGATGTCACCCTTCACCAGATCCTGACGGATGCGGCGGCCGCTCTGGATCACTTTGTGCAAGCCCTGGACAAAGATGACACGGACGTGGACCTGTGGCGGAAGACTGCCGCCGTAGGGGACATACTCAGCAGCAGGCGGGTCACCCGCTTCTGCCTGGAGACCGTGCTCGAGGACGATGATGGAGGCCTGACCGGCGTGTTGTCTTTGCCAGGCCTAGAGGACGGACTCGCCGGTGAGCAGCTTCGGGATCTGCTAGCTGAGCTGAACGACCGCCTCTCCATGCTCAGGAGCTCACTACCTGGTGGCAAGCGGCGTGCGCTGTCCAAGATGCTCAAGCAGCGTCTCGGCGTGTTCCAGGATGTCACTCAGCGGCAGAAGCAGCTCATGGCGGTAGATGGACTGCCACGGTGGACATGGCAGCAGCCCGAGCGCGTTGTGTTGAGAGCACCCGCCACATGGGCAGAGATGGGCGAGCTTCTGATGAGCCAGCTCGAGGCAGAGAAATTCGGCTCCAGTGGCACACCACCAGCCGCTGCACTCGGCTTTGAACTGAGCGACGCTTTGCAGCCGGCGACAGGAGCCGACACAGGGGCCGCGCAGATCATGCAGATTGATACCTCGGACACAGACCTTGCAACGACCTTCAAGATACCTACGACAATCGACGAACAGTATCCTGGTCTGGATAGGGGTCTACCTACTGCTCAGCCGCAGATAGCGTCTGCGCACTCGAGAACCCATGCTCAAGATACGGACTTACCGACCATGACGCTCGTGACACGCAAGCGCTCCGCTGATAACGCAGGGCTACCCGACAACACCGAGGAGGGCCGCATCAAGAGCAAGCGGACCCGGGCGCGGGAGTCTGGTGTCGAGCCCGCCGACAATCGCCAAGCCGTGATTGACGCCAACACACGGTGGGAGCACGAGCAGCAGCTCAACGAGTTCCAGGCGGCTGACGACTGGATGTTCGAGACCGTGGGCAGTCTGTTCGAACGCATCGGCGTCGTAGGGTTCGGGAAGGCCAAGGACGTCCGGCAGGAGATGAGTGCTGCTCCAGACGGACAGGCCGTTGCAGTGACCGGCACCGAGCCGGCGGAGGACGCACTGCAGTACGCACGCGCGGACATTGCAGATGTCATGATGACCCACAACGACCAGCTCGCGGAGCTGCTGACGAGCCCCCTGGTAATGCCTGAGTTTGGTCCGGTGTCATCCACCGCTACCGGATTCAGCGGCTCTTTGGGCATTAATAACAAGACAAAGGTGGTGGTCGAGATCCCAGTCATGCCCGATGATGGGCTGCATACGCTGTTGGACTCGGTCAACAATGGATGGCTTTCGACCAACGAGGTCATCTGCAATTGGCTTGCTTGCTTGCTCTGCCCGCCCGGATCAGAAGTTTTGGAGAATACCTATGGACGGTATCTGTGGTCGGAAGACCTGAAAAAGATGGTGGTCCAGGCTCTCGTCCATTCCGACACTTCCTTCTACAGGCGAATTATGGATGGCCTTCGACAGCTCGCACAAGACGTTGACAGCACACCCGTCCTCACAGACGCTGCTCATCATCGAGTCAGGAGTCTGGCAGTCATGGTCCAGAGTACCTTCGAGATCCATCTCGATGTGTATATCACAATTCAGCATCCTCAAAGCCTCGTCGGGACGGACATCATCGCAGCGCAGCGCAACCGACTATCGCGATGGGCAGACCTGGTTCGAGAAGCAATGCGTCTCCGCACCGTCATCGAAGGCATTGAAGACTTGCAAGACGACTTGAGCCTGCGCTTCCTGTGGGCAACGACGTTCGCGGTCAGGGAGGCATCAGATGTGTCGCAGGACCATATCATCGAGTGCATGCATGACCTGCGCGCGATGTTCGTCGCCGCCGGGGAGCCAACCATTCGATTACAGAACAACGCGGTGATGCCGGAACTGTCAGTCGAGGTCCTCGATCGTAAGACCTCGGAGATCATGACCAGCGATTTCTTCTCCAAGGTCATGGATCAGGACACGAGCGACCCTGTCTCGGTCATCGAGAAGCTTGAACCGCTGCTGAATGCGCTCAGGAACGATGTTGATCCCACGCAATCCCAAAGCGACGGTATGGAGCTTGACGACGAACAGCCACCGCCCAGTGTGCCTTTGGAGCTCGTCCGCTTCCTGAAGAACAGCGGAATTTCTGCCCGATTCCCACTCTGGGAGCGCTTGCGGGATGCATACTCTGCCATCAACTACACGCCCATGGTCATCTCGTGCCACCTCAGGATCATGCGCATGTATCTCGACGAGCTGCGAAGTCCGACGATAGCGGCACTTCCGCAGCGCGAAAGGCAGACTGTCGTCTTCAACACGTTCCACTTCCTCGCGCAAACAAGTCACAAGGTGATCGAAACCATGCACGCCTCGGAGGACGCATTCGAGTGCATCGACGAGGAGCAGCTCAAGCTCGCTGTGAGCATCTTCGGAGACATGCTGCAGCTGATGCAGGTATTCGTTGTCCGGGAGGACGCGATCCGTGTCGGCAGAGCTCAGCAACAGTGCTACTCGAACGGCTTGCCTGTGTATGCCTTCCAACAGATCCCCGTTGTGATCCACGAGCTGCAGATCTCCGTCTGGATGATCCTCTATGCCCTGCTCAGGGAGGCCATCTACCAGAACAGCGATCTCTACCCGACCTTCGTCGAAGACAAGTTCGACTTCCTGCGCTGCGTGCATCAGAACCTGGGCATCCGCGGCATCTGCGGTGGGGCGTCAAGGGCTTTCGTGCGCCTGCTCAAGAGCGAGTTCCAGCACATGACCCACGTCGAAGGCTACGACAGCGAGATGGCCCAGGTATTCTACGATCTGCATGGCCTGAACTGCTTCCTCACGCCTTCGTACGAGCTCATCGAGCATCACTGCCCGCACGATGCTTTGACCTTCCTTGGCCGGGACGTGGCGATGCAGGCGGTCGATCTGCTGCTGGCCCAGGCCTCGAAGCTCTCCGTGCGGGACCTCATCAAGCACTCGCTGAAAGACAACATCGAGAAGGTGCACGGCCTGGTGGTACGCAAGAAACCGACCGAAGCCATCCTGCGTAACCGCGAGATCTACCGCTCATTCTTGCGGTCCCCGATCAACCCACTCGACTTGATGTACTCTCTGCAGGGTGATGGCAACGACCTCCCGGTTTCCGTCATTCCGAGGGAGGACGGGCTTTTGGCTTCCAAGGGCTGGTTCTTCCTGATGGGCAACATCTCACTCACCAAGTATCGATCCCAAAAGCGTGTTGCCGCGACGCCGACAGAGGATGTCGAGATCGCGATCGCGTTCTTCATGCAGGACCTGGAGTACAGCATGGACAACTGGGAAACGTGGTTCCGGCTTGCGCAAGCCTATGACACGAAGATTGAGGAGTCCGTGATATGGTCCGCCGAGAAGCTGAACAACAACATGCAAGAGATTGTGCAGCAGCAGCGCGCCGCCATACACTGCTACACCATGGCGACTGCTCTGATGCATCGTTCGGCCCCGCTGGCTTTCGAGACATCAGACAAGATGACCGAGTTGTACTCCGACTTTGCTGCACGTCTCTATAGCTCGTCGAGAGAGCCCTTCAGCATGCTGCCGTTTGCCCTCGAAGATGACAAGTTCATGAGCATGCCGACTGGCGTGGGCAAGAGCACACCTTTCCGGCCCTTGCGCTTGTTCACAGCCTGGAAGCTGGCCAAGTCGTTCTACCAGCGTGCTATCGCCGGCAACCCTCGTAGCTGGACCCTTCGTTTCGCGCTTGGCAAGGTTTTGTGGAAGATGCACTCCGCTCCGGCGGAAGTCAGGGGACAAAGCCGACAGCCTTCCGCTCAGCAAGTCCTTGCACCCTTCATGCGCACCATCGAGTTGCTGCCGGACAAGAAAGACAGCCGAGAGAAGCGCGAGCCCACCCTGGAGCCGCACTACAAGCTCGTCATCATCGTGCACAAGCTTCTTATGAGAGGCGAGCTCAGTCTCGAAGAAGCTCATGACGCCCTGTGCCACACTCGATACGCTCGTGTGTCCGAATTCCCGCTGTACATGGGCGCCTGGATGGCATATATCCTGACCGTGCTGAGGAACCTCCGGACCGCGGACAAGGCCAATTGGCACCACCGCATGATCGTCTGCGCCGCAAAGTTGAGATACAGTCTCGACGATATTCGGGGTGCAAAGCAAGAGCTCACGCAGCAGCTGTTCACCAAGACCATGGTGCTGCAAGTCTGGCGCCCGGAGTGTGAGCGGGCGGGGCGCCACTTCGTCTACACCGCCCGGTACACGCGCCTCCTGACGCAGATCTTCGAGCAGCTCAAAGATCGCTCAAGCCTGGAAGCTCTTGCGCGGCGAGTCCGCCGGAAGCCGCAAGATGTGTTCGAGCACAACTCGGTGTGGCAGGAGATCTGCAATGCATACCTCAGGCTTTTGCGCGAACATGCGGACCTGTCCGAGGGCCTCGAGACGTCGACTTTCAGCAACATTGTGCACGAGGAGTTCCTGGCGCGCAAGGACCCGCTCGAGAGGTGGATGCAGACGCAGGATCCCGAGACGTGGCCTGCTCTGGACGTTCTTCGCGAGGTGCAGGAGCTGAAGAAGATCAACCAGTCCCTCATGAAGCCTGGCCCCATCGATGATCTGATCGGCGACTCGTACGCCTATCTCTTCAACACCATGGGGAAGCAGCTTTGGGACGAGGAGCGCAGATTGAAGCTGGAGGAGGAGGCTCGACGTCCGCCGCCGGTGACGAGCCCGCAGCGCAATCCGATGATGAGCTTGATGAATCTGATGAATATGGACGGCGCAAGTGCGCCCACAGCCGCAGCCCCGACGACTGCTCCTCCCGTGCTGCCGGATCCGCCCGCGCAACGCAAGAAGACTGGCGTCGGCCGTCGAGAGATACGCGCCTGCGCCGAAGCCTGCGTGCAGAAGTCGCTGGCCGTACCGACCGCCAAGACGCTTGCGGCGTCGAATACGAGGGTTCAGGTCGTCATCAGCACGAACAGGGCCGCTGCGGGCGACACTTCGGGCGACAACAGTGCCCCAGCGAGCGTGCACGATAGCGCGGACGATGAAAGCGAGCTCAGCGAGCTCGAAGAGGACGGTGACGCTGAGGACAACGACGGAGCTGGTGTTGGTATCAGACCACTGTTCCCTGGCCTGGCCTCTGCTCAAGAGACGGCCGAACCGTCTCCCGCATCGGGCGTTGGCGACTCCGTAGGCGATGAAGACGAGGAGATCGTGATGGAGGAGCCTCAGGACGTGATTGGGGGAGCCTGAGCGTTGTACCGAGCGTTCAGACCAGCATGCACTGGGCAGTGCGAGTTGAGAGGATTGGCAGGTCTTGTCCGTCTGTATATGACGAGCTGTGGAGAGAATACCAAGATGCTTTTGTCGAACAATCTATGCAGTACATTTCCCTCTATCGTTGCATCGTGCGTAGAACATAGCTAGCCAGGGGCCCCGCCCGTTCAGTCCTCATCGTCGACCTCGGACAGACTGGCTTCCTTGGGCACCTGGCCACCTTTGCGCGCCTTGGCACTGGCCGTAGGGCCACTCTTAGCCGCGGTATCGTCAGCGTCCTCGTCATCCTGCGGTAGGTCAGCCTGTGTTCCAGCGCGGTATCAGTGTTGTAACATACCACTTCGTCGGAACCGAGAGCCTCTTCGTCCTGCGGATGCATCAGCATTCTGTCACATGGCAGGTGATGAAAGTAGGGGAAGGCCAACCTCCGCATCAGCGCTATCGAAGTCCTCGTCGTCCTCGCCGACAGGCTCCTCCTTCTTAGCCGCCGCCTTGGTGTCCTCCGTCTTCCGCTTCTTAGCCTTGGGCTCTGGATTGCGGGTCAGCATTGGCCAATCCCAAGCGGAGTCCGCGTGTGCATACCGGGCGCGGTGTCCTCCTTCTTCGCGGCATCTGCCTCGGGCTCGCCCTCGGCCTCGACCTCCGAGCCGCTCTCCTCCTCCTCCTCGCCTTCTACATCGGACTCCTCGTACTCCTCTTCTTCCCTGTCGATGCTCGAGTCAGCCTGCCGCCAATCCAAGCCATCACACGTGACATGACGAGGCGATCTGGGGAGCGGATGTCTGCGATCTGAACACTCCGATGCGGTCGGCCAACGTGCCGTTCTCGCATGACGTTCAACACCATGATCATCGCCAGGCGAATGACTTACTCGTCGAGGCTCTCGTCCTCGGGGAGCTCGACTAGCTCCTCATCACCCGCCTTGCGCTTGCTCCCTCTCGTGGCCATGTTGTCGAGTGATAGCGGAGTGTGAGTGATATAAAGTGCAGAGCGATAGGGCGGCAGAGGTCGCGCATAATGGGACTCGAGCGGGCGTCAGGAACGTGGGCCTCTCGCGCAACATTGGGAGCTTGGGCCTGACGATCGGACCCGCGTCATCATCATTGGCCCTTGACCCCTTGCGGAGAAGCTTGGCTTTGGCTGGAAGCACGTGATGTGGTGAGATGCCATGGGGACGGGGGCGACATCAGGGTTTGTATTCGTTCGACATCGTTTCTGCTTCTGTGCTCCACCATTCCGACTCTCCAGGACGCAGATTCTAGAGTGCACTCTCATGGAGACGCGATCTCCCAAGGACGCTCACCAGCTCTCCCACTTCTGCCCGCCGATGGCAATGAGTCTGTTGAACAGCTCGTCCCGCAACACCAGCGCGGTCACAGACCAAGTATCTCCTCGTTTGTCAATGATCTCCAGTCCATCAGCCACCTCGCGATCGAGCGCCCAGCCAACAACCAGCTTGGCCTTCCAGCCCAGCCCGCCAACCTTTTTCACCTCCTTGATGTCCGCAATGGCGATCGACCAAATGGGGTGCGGCTGTTCCGTATGGCTCTCGATGCGGTTCTCGATGCCTTGCTTGGCTATATCCTTGTCGAGCGAAAAGGTGATGCGCGGTATCGTGGCTTGCGTGTTGATGTAGGCGTGACCCCTCTTGCCATTGTAGCGACCAGTGAAGTCGGACGGTCCGCTCATGGCGCTATCGCGCGAGCTCGGGATGACGCCCAGACGATGCTTCGCATGTTCACTTCCGATCTTTGCTTTGAGGCGATCGGCGCCGAGTCCTGCCTCAACGGTACCCTTCACGCCCGACTTGAACAGTCCAAGAAGCCTCGAGCCCTTCTTGCCGTGACTCTTGTGCTTCGCTGCGTCGATGTCGGAGCCAGTCGTTTCGTGAGCTGTGTTGGGGTCATGCTCCATGGCAGCATTGAGCTCATCGTCTGTCGCGTTTAGTGGATAGCCTGATCCTGTGGCACGCAGATGCTCATCCGTGACATTGACCGGCTCATCCGGCGGTGGCTCCTCCGACTGCGGAGGTGGTGGCAGCGGCGCCTTGTTGAACTCGCCAAGTCTGAGCAGAGTGATCGTGAGCTGAGCGTTCGTCGGTACACCTTTCAGGATACTGTTGCGTAGCTCTAAAGCTTTCTGCCAATTCGGGAACTTTTCGTTGAGCAGTGCAATTCCACGCATGATGACTGGGTCTCCGAAGAACCCGAAGCCAGCCCCGAAGCTGATGCTCTTGACGACCATGTAGTTGGTAATGAAGGGCGACGCGGCGAGCACGGGCACGAGAATGGCCGCAAGGCGAAGGCGGTATGCGTCGTGTGGAAATGGCGGCGTTGGGGACAGCGCATTCCCGAACCGCTCCCAGGTATCTGCAACGTCGGCCAGGGCATGCATAGTAGGTCGTATCTGGTTCCACACGGCAGTCTCGACGGGAACCTTCGCTTTGTCCCTGTCGCCAGACGCCGCACCACTCGTAGCAGAGGTCCTCGCGCTGACTGCGCTGATCGCCATCGATGCGGGATCTGGTACCCGAGAGTTTGGCGAGTCACCATCATCATCTCCCGGGTCACCTTGCGGATGCTTGCCAGTTGCAGAGGCCAGAGCGACTGCCCGAAGCACGATGCATTAGCTGATAGTGAGTTCAACAGCCGTGTGATGTTTCAGACTGACCATGCGCGATACTCTTGACGAGGTTACTAGCCTCGGCTTCAACAGCCTCGCCCTTGCGAACAGGTCAGTACGAAGTTTGCAGCACACAGTAGGATCGACCTACCTTGTACTTCTCGGGTGCGCCTGTAGCGGAGTCCGTGGAACCGAGAACGCCAGCTTTCTGCGAGGCAGAGGTAGTCACGTTAGCGCAAGGGTCATCTATACGTGCTGTGAATCCGTACCGGCTTTTGTAGGCCGCCAGTCTTTGCCGAAACGAGCGCGATCGGAGCTGGAGGGAACAGCAGATCTCGGCTTGGTGGATGCATGATCAGGACAATCATCAGCACGGAGAAGGTGGGCGTCAGCAGGTCCAGCAACCAAGCAACGGTGTACACAGCAAGGAAGGCCCCAGTACGCTGACTCTCCCGCCACGATCGGAGTCGCATCATGTGCTTGACGAGGCCGATCATGCTTATGCCGACGGTCATGTACATGCGTTCGAGATTCGACCGGAGCTTGTCGGGCGAGAACTCTTCTTCGTCCGCAATATTGAGGTCGAGGTTGCCGGGCACAGGGTAGGGGTAGTTCTTGACATGATACATTTGCTGGGTAGCGGTCAGCACATCGTGCCTTCGTGCACATCCGATGAGCGGCCTCCATGACCACGCTCGTGCTCACCTTGTTGAAGCGGCGGATGAGAATGAACAGCTCATCGTTGGGCAGCCCGCCAACGAGCGGCTTGGGGATATCCTCATCGGGGTGATTCCAACCCAAGTCTTTGGTCTCGTCGGATTCCTGTTGCTGTGCGAATCCGCCGTGGGACGCATTGACTGCCAGTGAATGGCTCAAACTGGGCTCCTCTTCCAACCGAAGCGCTTCGCCATACTTGTTGGGCTCCGTCGCAGCAGAGACGTCGTTTGACAAGGGAAGCAGGTCCTTGAAGACCAGGCCCGTCTCGACCATATTGATGTGAGTTTCGTCCCGGTCTGGTGGGACTTAATCAATTTGGATCCTGGTGTTAACCTGGACAACGTACATCTGTTGATTGGGCGCGGGGAATATAAGGTCTTGGTGACAGCGGGAGGACGCGTGACCAAGAACACGCAACCTCAAGTGCACTGTGACATCCCACCATCTTTCGTCACAGATCGTCACGACACGTGACCGCGCGCTCTCAACGTCCGCTTTCGCGCGTCGCGCGCGTTCCATGCACGTCGCGAACATTGCAATGTCGAGCAATGGCGATGCAGCATACGACAACACGCATCGCGCGTTCCTCCAGTGCCTTTTCGCCCGCCAGATCATCACGTACGCCGACAGCAAACCGATCCTTGCCGCGATACAGACCGCGCAGACACCAAACCGCCCCACGCTCGAGGAAGATGTCTCGCAAGCCGACCTGGACAACTACATCGACGCCATCAACACGCAGCTATCGCCCTTTGACTTCGAGATCAGGAGCACATACCATCAGCTCAGCCGGGAGCGGATCTATGCCCTGGTGAACACGACGAGCGATGCCCTCACGCAGATGGCGACCGTGCACACGGCCGACGAGATCGCGTACGTGAAGCGGGTGCTGGATGCGATCTTCGAAACTCACAACACGCGACGAGCCGAGGTCATGGCCATCACGAGCATGCAAGCGCTGAAGCTCGCGAAGCCACGAGGGAGCGAGGACCGGCGGGACTCGGGCAACCAGACCCAGGTCGGGGCACAGAGCGCAGCGCTCACGCAGACGCAAGCAGAACGCATACTGGCGTCCATGGTGGAGGAAGGCTGGTTTGAGCTGAGCGCAAAGGGCTATCACTCTCTCACCCCGCGAGCATTGATGGAGCTGAAGGGTTGGTTGATCAACACCTACAACGATCATGGCGGTCAAGAGTCGGATGACGACGACGAGGAGGAGGATGACCACGTGAAGATCAAGATGTGCGCGGCGTGTCGTGAGATTGTCACGGTCGGCCAGCGGTGTCCGGATCTCGCGTGCCATGCGAGGGTACACAAGCACTGCGTCAGGAACCTGTTCCGATCGCAAGGTGGTAGGGAGGAGTGCCCAATCTGCAAGAAGGCGTGGACAGATCCGCTGCCAGTGGGCGAGAAGGCTGCGAGGAGCAGCAAACGGACGAACGACTCAGCCACTGGAGAGAGGCGGAGAGCAAGCACGCGTGACGCGGACGCGGATGATGGTGCAGATGATCAATCAGGGTTGGAGGAGTAACCCGGGGCATACGGTGGTACGTCGTCTACAGCGAGGCGCCTGGCGTGTTGATGTGTGTCCCTGCTCAGAGCAGTGGATTGTGAACATTTTGGTCTGCTCAGCCGAACTTGTATCTCAGCGCAGCGGCAAGAACCTGGTACATCGCTCCATTCGCCACCGTAGCAGTGTATGCAGCAGCGTTTCGATGTACCGCTTCACTGCACCACTCCAGCCTCCATATCTTCCCCCCCATCGCACTCCTTGTCTACCGGTATGACTTCTGGTAACGCGCGCGTGCACCGGGACCGCCGAACTTCTTGGGCTCGCACCGGCGGTTGTCGGCGACGAGGAGGGTGCGGTCGTAGGCGACGAGGGCCTGCTTGAGCTCGTTCTTGCTGTGCTCGTCGACGTACTTCTGGTAGTAGGCGATCTGGTAGCGAGTCAGCATGCTGTCCGGGGAAGGGAGTAGCTGGCAGCAGCTCTTGTGTCAAGGTGCCGGGTTGTGTGGACGTACGATGCTCTTGGCGATGGCTTGCCGGATGGCGTAGACCTGCGAAGTGTGCCCACCACCACGTACACGGACCCGGATGTCAACGCCCGCTGCGGAACAACCGTTAGCACTCGCTTTTGAAATGATCCGCCGCCGTCTCCTCTGCCTCGCTGCCCGCCATGCTCGCCTTGGGAGACCGTCTTGCGCTACCCTCCCCCAAGCCAGTACCACCCGCCCGTATCTGCCCTTGCTCTCCTCACGTACAGAATTTGTCCAGACCCAGAATGAGCACCGGCTCGTAGACCTTGAACCGCAAGATCTGCGGCTCCACGAGGCCCAGCGGCTTGCCGTTGACTCGGATCAGGCCCTTGCCCGATTTGCAGTGCGCGACCGCCGTCGCCGTCTTCTTCTTGCCGAAGCATTGCACAGACTGGGGAGCCTGGGCCGACATGTTGATGGTATTGCGTCGCCTCGAGGGGGTGTATTAGTGATTTCGTCGTCGGCGCAATCTGCGATGTCGAACTGTGAGGTGCGGTGCAGCCGAATTCGTGTGCATGCGCCAAGAGTAGTGCCTTAGGCAGAAAAGATGGAAGAAACGGGCATGGAGACGTTCGGAGCCACTGACAACATTTAAGGCAACTTCATTTGACGTGGGCTTGATCATGGCCGCGGAGCCTATCACTATTCTGGGCTTGCTAGGTGATGGCAACCTGCACCGACAGGCTCTTCGCCTTTGGCTCAAATGGGTCCGCTCAACTCGGACTATCACATGCAGAAGACACGGCGAAGCCTGAGCGATCTGCAGTGTCACTGACCTCCATCAAGGCGATCGCGGCAGGGGGTAACCACACCCTCATCCTGAGCGAGGATGGCCTCGTCGAGTCCTACGGCGACAGCTCTCATGGTCAATACGTCTCTGATGACCTCGATGAGACCAGATCACCGGAGCAACGGCAATGGGCATATCCACACCGTGTAGCTCAGGTCTCAGCGACATGGACTTCCAGCGTCCTCCTTCATCATGACGGTACGCTCTCTACCTGCGGTGAAGGTCTCAGCGGCGAATTGGGACTAGGTGTTACCACCACCCATGCCCCCCAGACATGCTCAATTCCGGACTTCCCGCCACATGGCACGGTCGTAGTCCACATCGCGTCCTGCATGGCGCACACTGTAGCCGTGCTCTCCAATGGTGAAGTATGGGGCTGGGGTAGAGGCCGTCAAGGGCAGCTCGGTGAGCCAGCGGAGATTGTGTGGTCACCACGAAGGGTCGAAGGCCTGCCATTCCCGGCCGTGAAGGCGGTTTGCGGCAAGGATTTCACGTGCATCGTGGGAGGCAGAGGAGAAGGGAGGATTCTCATAGTTGGACTGAAAAGAAACGATCGTTTCAATTTGGTGTCCAGCGCTCCTTCGGAAGTGCCAGGTTGGAAAAACGTAGCCGCGTCTTGGGGGGGCATATACGTCTTGAGCGAGGATGGTGTATTGCTTGGCTTTGGACGGAACGACCATGGCCAGCTGCCTCCGATAGGCCTTCCGCCCGTCGAAGCCATTGCTGCAGGTAGTGAGCACTGTCTTGCGCTCACGAAAGCTGGGAAGGTGTTAGCCTGGGGCTGGGGCGAGCACGGTAATTGTGGTGCGCCTACCGGTTCGGACGGGGGCACCAATGGACTTTGGACCGAGATCGAGGTTCCACGACCAGTCAAGGCAGTCTTTGCAGGGTGTGCCACGAGCTTCGTGATCAGCAAGACTCATCACGAGCCGGATGAGTGATCTCGAGCGCATACGCAGCGATCAACGCATACTTCAGTCAAACATGCCATGCATCTACAATCGTCAGCGCGGACCCGGCCATCGGACATTGCATCAACACTCACCTGCGAAAGGCGCTGCGTCGGCTCGAGGCCCTCGTGTGTCGACTGCGTCTCCTCACGCTGCTTCTGTGGCTTGGCAGCAGTACCGCTATCCCGGAATGTCTGTTGACTCGGATGCTCGTTGTTTGCATCCCAGCCGAGCATCTCTTCTCCATCGTCCTGCTCATAGTTTGGCGGGTCCCATCTACGGTCATCATCGCCACCCGGCAAGAACAAGCTCTCTGGGTCCGGATCGGACTCGGTCTCTGAGGCGGCACGACCGTGTGGTTTGGCGAGCGGCCGTTGATTCCGATTCGATAGCTTACTCACGCCGGGACGCGGTGGTGGAGGCATCTCGGATGAAGGCCGACTTGGTATGGGGACGGGAGTTGTCGATGGCTGCCTCGAGGAACTCCGGTTCGAGACGAAATTCGGATTGGGAGTCGAGGACGCGGCACGCATGTCGCCCGTCGTCATGAGCGTGAATTCGGCGTGCATCCCGAGGTGGCGATAGCTGAATTGAAGAGGCCGGGTTGGGAAAGAGAAGTGAGCCGAGATAGGAGCTTGGAGCGTGTCCGCGTGTGTGACGATGGCCTTGAAGTCTTTCACGCTTATCACGATGTGCATATCCTGCTGCATATGGAAGTCGTCGAAGTCTTCGGTGTACAAAGAGATGGCCGTCTCGAGCGGCTGCTTGAGCGTCTCTGCACGAAGCGTGAGCCGGGTCTGACAGTAGCGGGACAGTTTTCTTACCGGTCGGCGTAGCTACCTTCTCCGTGAAGCTGGTGAACACGGCTTTGTCGTTTTGGGCCAGAAGATCGAGCTGATCGGTCTTGGGTCCGAAGAACTCGATGTACTCCCTGAGCAGCCTCGACGCGATGCGCCAGCCTTGCCGCGCTGCGGTGCAGTCGAAGAGAGCATGCATGATCTCCACGGACTCGTACGTGAGACGGTACATCTTTGTCATGCCTATCGATTTCGGGTTCAGCGATTGCGCGTTGGAGTACAGCACGACGAGAGCCCACCGTGCTTGCAGAGCATCTTCACGATGAGTCGGCATTCTGTCTTGTCGGGCTGATCTTGAACCGTGACATCGCAGCGCTCGATCACGGACTCGCGTCCACGCCCATCACCAGCACGGCCTTTGAAGACGGACTGCAGAGCCTGCGGTGGTCTTTAGCACAACATGAAGCGTATGACCTGTCGAGACTCATACCTTGTTGAGTAGCTGGCAGGTGAAACGATCGCCGTTCTTTGCGCTGCCGCCGACATTGTACTCGTAGTCTACAAAGAAGGCCGTTGCGTCCAGCGCGAAGGCTGCATACGCAGTCTTCGAGAGGTTGAGGGATGTGATGGTGAGCTGATATCAGGTCAGTGACGTTTCGTGTCGCTGGTAGTGCAAGAGGTGTACGAGCCTTCTCGCGGCGCGCCTCTATCGAGACGGACTCGCCGAACTTTGCCAGGCATACGAGTGCATCGTATAGCTTGCCAGTGGCCTCTGCCGTCAGCGAAAAGGTCAGGATGGCCATGCTTCCGATGGCATCGCGAGTCGTGATGGTGGTGGTAGTTGGTTAGCGTGGCATCGTTGCGCGTGAGGTGGACGTTGGAGATCGCGTTGCCGTCACGCGGTCACCTGCTCCAGTGCCGTCCATCAACATCAACATCAACATCGACGCCTTAAACCCCCAAACCTATCTCGCATCATTGATTGCGGAGCAGGTGTCGCGCTGAACGAATAGCGCAACACTGGCCATGGCGGCGAGCATAGCGCCGGCCCTTCCGGCAGATATATATCATCTCCTGTTCTCGGAGATGGCAGACAGACTGGACTTTGCGACACTGTACACTTGCGTGGCGAGCAGCAAGTACCTCGCCAGCGCGGGCAGTGTCTCCGCGCTATATCGGTGTGTCAAAGTATCGAGTGCCACTCACGCGTACTGATCAGAAGCAGCATCAGTCTCGGCGACCATTCTCCGTCCAAGGCAAATTCAGGTGAGGCGGTCTCGTACGCAGAGTCGGACCTGGCCGTGATGCGCTGGTCGATACTGTGGCGCACGATCATACTCTCTGCGCTGGGGAAGACCATGTACCCATACTGTCGCCACATCCGGGAGATGGATCTGCAAGATCTCGGGGCCTTACTCGACCGCCTGGACGAGGCCAAGTTCCGCAAAGTCACGAAGCAGTTCTTCGCTGGGCATCTCAGTCGCTTCCACTACGTCGTCCAGACGACTGGGAAGTATCGAGCATCTCGACTCGACTTCAAGCAGATTCTCATCGATGTCGGCGACTTGATCACGCAACAAGCCCCTATGCTAGAAGCCATCTCCGAGCCAGCGAGCTCCGATGTGTTGTCCAGCGCATTACCTGCTTGGATCCCGCGCCTCAGTCATCTGCACGAGCTGAACTTGTGGGATGGGAAGGCACTCGAAGACGAGACGATGCGCAATCTACTGCACGTCCACTGCCCGCGCCTGCGTGATTTGACCATGTTCAGCGCAACGGGATCTGATCCGGACCACTACCTGGCTGGTTTCATTGGCGGTATGCCTGACCATGCGCTCACCAGCTTCTACAACATCAGTACCTGCAGTATTGGCCCCGAGACGTGCCTCGCGCTCAACGCTCACGGACGGAGCTTGAGGACGCTCAAGCTTCAGCTGGAAACTGAAGGTGTACTTGCACTAAGTCTCCTGCAAAGCTGCACCCAGCTACAGACCCTCCACCTGAGCTCCTCTCAGACACCTGTTGATCTGAAAGCTACTCAGAATGATGTATACCTCGGCATTACAGAATGGCTGAAGCAGTGTGGAAGTCTCACAGACGTCTCCATCAGAGGCCTTGTGTCAGCTCCTGATCTCCTGCTTCCCATCTTGCTTAACGAGGACGTTTCACTTACGAATCTGGAAATAAGCGGCGGCGAAAACTCACTGTATCAGGCTAAAGACCATCACGACTTCCACAAGGCTTTGGGGACGCAGTCTGGATTGCAGAGTCTCCTCCTGCGCGCAGATCCGGTAGGTGTCCTTCTTGGACGTTGAGACTGACTGTGGGACGCTTGCTGATGGTGCGACCGCGTCTTCCAGGATCCTATGACGAGAGACGACGTCGAGGCGGTACTCGATGGCCTGTGCCGTTTGACAGGGCTTCGTGAGCTCAACCTGCTAGGGATCTCGGACTATCTTAGTGACCATCACATCGAGACGCTTGCACAGCACATGAAACGCCTCGTCACGATCTACATCGGCGGCTACGGTATCACTGATGCTGTGTTCAACGACGTGGCCACCTTGAAGCATCTAAAGTCGATCACATTTGCCGGACTCACCTCTTTCACCGTCGATGGCATTCTGGCCTTCATCGATCAGCTCGGGGATGGCAATGCTGGCTTCGTGCTCTCCGTGGATATGGCGGATCCGGACACCATGATCTCAGAGGAGGGTCAAGAATTGCTCAGGGAAAGACTTGCTGACAAGTTGGGCGGACGATTCGATTATCAACCCCTAAGAGGTGCGGAAAACACGTCGGGCGGCAAGGTGTTCTTCGACTTCTGACGTCTTCCAGATCCAAACGTACCCGAATTCGATGAAAGCGACTCGGACTGAGGTTGCGACGGCCGAGCACACCCATCGTAGCACATCAAGCACGGAAGGAGTTTTACTTGCATGCGAAGCAACATGACGTCACTTGCTCTGTACTCCTCAACACCGAGTCGGACGGCTTATGCACGCAAGCGTGGACAACCATGAAGAGAATCTTGGTGATAGCGGGCTCCGACAGTTCTGGCGGGGCGTGAGCATTGCAAGCACTTTCGAAAGCGGCGTTCCGAGCTGATGATTGGTAGAGGGCTGGAAGCAGACCAAAAGGTGATCGCCGCCCATGGCTGCTATGCCATGACGGCAACCTCTGCATTGACTGCACAGAATACTCAAGGTGTGTATGGCATCCATGAGACACCTCCAGAATTCGTCAAGAAACAAATCGAGGCTTGTATTGAGGACATCGGCGTAGATGTGGTCAAGACTGGTACGCAGTACCATGACTTCTCGCGGAATTCGACGCTGATACAAGGTACTTGAGGTATGCTTGCCACGATGGGCACAGTCACGGTGGTCGCAGATGCGCTGCGAAAGCATGGCGTCAAGCTCTCCGTCGTTGACCCGGTTATGGTCGCTACAAGTGGAGCACAATTGCTGCCGGAGGACGCCGTGACGACTCTGTGTGATCAGCTTCTGCCCTTGACCTACCTCGTCACGCCAAACATACCCGAAGCAAAGCTCATGCTCCAGAAGTCTGGAGCGCCTCCTGTCGAAGTCCATGATCTGGCTGGCCTCAGAAGCCTGGCCCGCGCGGTACACCAGCTGGGGCCCAAGTACGTGCTGCTCAAGGGCGGTCATGTCCCGTTGACAGCAGACTTCAAAGTAGCGAGGACCGCTGATGAGAAGGTTGTCGTTGCCAACGTACTCTATGGCCAAGACGTAGATGAAGTCTTTCAGCTTGCCTACCAGCAGTCACGCAATACTCACGGCACCGGATGCACGCTGGCTTGTACGGATTCTCATGTTCCTGGAAAGGTGTCTGGCTAACCCCTGCGCAGCTGCAATCGCATGTCACCTCGCTCAGGGCTGCGATGTCTCCGTCGCCGTGCGTTCAGCCGGTCGCTACGTCGAAGCCGGCATCAAGACAAGTGTCGGTATGGGCAAAGGCTCCGGTCCATTAAACCACTTCCACTCGCTTCAATCGCTGCCATTCCCGCCGTACGCATGCCCCTCCACCAGTGAGTACAATTGCAGCTAATGAACGACAGCGGCGGATTTGTGGAATACATCCTGGAGCGAGACGACGTCAAGGCAGCGTGGCACGAGTACACACACCACGACTTCGTGCAGCGTATGGGCGACGGGACTTTGGCCGTAGAGAGCTTTAAGCACTACATGACCCAGGACTACCTCTACCTCGTATGTGACGCAGACGCCAGGATGCTAGACACGAGCTGATGCGGGTAGATACACTTCGCCAGGGCCAACGCGCTGGCTGGCTACAAGGCAAAGACTCTGGATGACATCGCTGGCGTATGTCCATTGCACGAAAGGGTGCTGTAATGCGCTGACAGATAGTAGGCCGCCGCTATCGTCACCCACATCCGGCACGAGATCAACTTACACATCAACGAATCCAAGGAATTTGGACTCACCCAAGACGATATGGCACGTTCTGAGGAAAGCCAAGGTGACTCCTCCAGCCTCGTGATCCGCGACTATGATCAACCAGCTGACCCGGCCAGCCTGCACTGCCTACAGTCGATACGTCCTGGACATCGGACAGTCAGAAGACTGGCTCGCCCTGCAGATCAGTCTCTTACCCTGCCTGCTCGGGTACGCGGTCATCGCGCGCAGGCTACAGGAGCTGCAGTCTTCGCTTTCCCTGGCCGAGCCGAACCGCTATGCCACCTGGATCAACAACTATGTCGCTGAAGACTACACGGCGGCCGTTGATAAGGGCTGCGGTACGTACCGGCCCCTGCTATCGATGTTGATTGAAAGCCACTGACGCAGAATAGCCTTGATCGAGAGACATGCAACTAAGCAGTCTCCGAGCAGGATCAGTGAGCTGGTATCCATCTTCATTCATGCCACCAGGGTGAGGTCAAGCTCTCCTATGCTCTTGGAATCATGCTGACGAGCGACGCAGATGGAGACCGGCTTTTGGGAGATGGCAGCGAAGGCATAGCTCGAGAATTGCGTCCAAGCTGACTAAAGCGCGACTTGGTGAGACGGGAGGGGCTCGGATCATTGTGCGCTGCTCTGCGTCATGCTTATCGCGTGGATCATTGGTACTGCCGCCTGACGTGCGAGGGCAAACACCTTTTCTGCGAGGCCACGGCCGGTACGACGCTGGTCGACCGTCCACTCCTTGGCTGTCAGCTTCCACGGAGCTCTTCCCAAACCACTTGCCCCCCTTGCGGCTTGCGCCGTATCTGTGCCCCGAACTTGCGCACCCGCATTTGAGTGGTGTCAAGGGAAAAACGGACAATCTGGCTGATCAATTGTTGCCTTCTTACGTACCTGCTGAGAGGGGTACCGCTCCAATTGAGGTGGTATAGATATGTAGGACCAAAGTCTTACGGCGGTTGAAGTTGTCGAAGTCCTCGGGACACAGATTCGAACCCGCAGTCCATGCTCGTGCACTGGCTATGTTGAGTCCCGGTTTCTCGAATCACTGCTGGTGAGTGTCACTCACTTGTCACGAAACCTCTTGGATCTCCGCCGCACGGGTGAGTAGCACATGGCGACGACCACCAACATGGAAGTAATGGGCCAACGCGGCCCTGGAGGAGGTATGTAGCGGGATGGATGCGTCCAAGTGTGCTCCGTACAAGCACATGTAGATCGAGGCGCTTGGCGACATATCGCCCCCCGGAATCTTAGCGCCTGGCCTGGCGCAGGACCAGGACGTACCGGTTCGCCACTTGCGCCGTGTAACGTTCGCCACATGGTGCTAGCCCTCAGCACTACGCGATTACCT
>JAWDJV010000209.1:0-28614 GCA_033119285.1 Teratosphaeriaceae sp. CCFEE 6253 | reverse complement strand
GCAGCCAGTGCTTGTAGAGGGATCGGGCGTCGCGTGCGGCGGAGGCGGCTTGCGGGGCGGGCGGGCTGTTGAGGAGGGGGTGGAGGTGGGTGGGCGCGCGTTTATATCTTGAGGCGCATGTCGATCGGGGGAGGGGACATCGAGACCATAGCATGCCACTGGAGGTTACTTGGGGTGTGGTAGGCTGCTAAGGGTGCCTGGAGTGAGTCGCGTAGACGCGCCGGGTTCGCGATTCATGACGTGGGGAAGAGACGGCGGAGACGGGATGTCGGCCCTCGACCACATACATGTCTGTCAGGTGGACGACCATCAATCATATACAGTATCACCAAAATAACAAGACGAGTCTCAAACTGGCGGGCTCTCTGTGGACATCACCGGTCTCGCCATCGTCGTCACCACCACCACCTCCAACTCCTCCACCGCCGCCCCGTCGCCTCATCATGTCCCGCCCCCCCGCCCAACCCACCCTCACACCCCGCTTCTGCTTCAATCAGACCGCACTCCGAGGTAGGACAGTCTCACGCCCACGCAATCCCCACGCTCACGCTCATACTCAGCCCCCTGAACCGCACAGACTTCCTCCGCACCTCCCGCGCCACCCTCGACGACACCATCCCCCAGAACCTCAACGCCCTGCTCACCCCCTCGACCACCACCCCCTTCGACCCCAGCTCCACCTCCTCACGCGCATCCCCTCATCAACTCCACCACCGACCCATAGATCCGCAAGCGTGTCACGAATTCAAGGAGAAAGTCCTCTTCCCGACCTGGCAGCGGAGATCCGATGTCCTGAATTACTGCGCCGGCGTCGCCACCTCCCCTGACCCAGAAGACCCGGATCATGTGCTCCGGCAGGTGGAGGATATGAGGGCGCGGGAGCGGCTGGTGGATGAGCGGCTAGATCCGTATAGTGGGCGGTATTTTCCTAAGAAGGTCCGGGCGGAGGAGCTGGCGCTGCTGATGCGGAATGAGCGGATGGTGGAGGGGATCATTCGAAGCAGGACTTGGGGATTAGTCGGCGAGCGGTGTGAGAACGGTGGGATGGGGTTTGAGGCAGCGCTGGATCGGTGGCGGAGAGGCGAGGCAGAGTGAGCAGAGGGGAGATGACGGGGGCTTGTAGGATAGATTGCAGAACCTGCTCATCTCATCCAAATACTGTTGTATAGAATTTGACTTGCGAAAAGTGACAAGAGGTCTGGTGTGATGGTACTCGGGCTGTTCTTCACAGCTGTTCAGTATGCAGTACCGAAGCATCCATTGGCAGTACACTGCGGCACAACTGATCCAGTTACTCATGCCATAGCTAATCTAGCTGCCCTCCTCCTTCCTCCTCTCTTCCTTCTCATCAGCGGTAAGATCGCTCGTCGCCCGATCAATCCTAACAAACACCATGAAGATCACCAACGCAGTCGCCCCACACGCCAACTCCAGCCAGAACGCGTTCCGGTAACTTTGCCTCTGCCCTTGCCCCGCTGTGCCTGTGACGACAACATCCGCAAAACCCAGCGAAAGCGCAATCGCAAACTGTGGCAGCACATTCGCCAGCGCGCCCGCCAACCCCTGCTGTCGCGCCGGCATACTGGTGCTGAGGAAGATATTCGCGACGCTGAAGATCAGGTCCACGGCGACGGTGGCGCAGATCATGGCGGGGAAGTACCAGGCCCAGTAGTTGGCTCCCGGCGGGGCGAGGGCGAGTAAGAGCGCGGCGAGGATCGAGGCCAGGCCGGTGATGGCCATGAGGATCCAGGCCGGGACGCGGTGGAGCACGAGGCCGCCGGCGGTGGCGAGGAGGCAGCCGCCGAGAGCGAGGGGGACGTAGTAGGCTACTGTCAGCATGGGGCCGATCTTCAGGATCTCTTGGAAGCTGGCCGCACGTCAGCGCGGGGTTATGTGGGATGGCATCGACGCACTTACTATAGCGTTGCGTAGAGGAGGAAGATTCCGAGCGTGCCGTAGGCGAAGAGGAGGCCGAGGAGGAAGGGCCGCATGCACTTGATGCGGAAGACGTCGAATGGCAACAGCGGCTGCTCGGCCACCCATCCTTCGACATAGAATGCGGCACAGAGCGATGCGACGGCCAGTATGAGCGTGACGTAGATGTAGGGCGTCCGCCAACCGTTCGGTGCGTGGCTGCTGTCCGTGATGGCGAACACGAGCAGGATTAGTCCTGCGATGGTCGTCAAGCTGCCCCACCAGTCCATCTTCACGCCGTTGTGCTTGTGCTCCGCGTAGTCGTTGGGACACGTGAAGTAGCCGATGCAGAGCGTGACGAATGTCAGCAGAGCGCCAATGTAGAAGTACCACCTCCAAGTTGCATATTGCGCGGCTACTCCTGCAAAGAAGATGCCGACCTGTCCCGTTGTTCCTTGTCAGCGCGAGCTTCAACGGGCATACTTGCCTACGTTGGACGTCAAATTCTGTAGTGACTCAACATACTGCTCTGCAGTCAGCGAACAGATTACACGTGCAGATGGATTTACGAAGACTTGCCAAAGAAACCAAAGGCAGCCATTGCTCCATAAATACTGAACACAATGTTCTTCCGCGGACCAGGCCGATACATGGCTCCCAACAGCGTCAAGCTGGCCGGCAGATACGCAGCAGGGCCCAGACCTTGCAGCGCACGGCAGATATCCAGCATCAACTCGTTCTGCGCGAAGCCGGCGATCAGACTCCACGCACAATACCACGCACATCCTCCGAGGTAGACGTAGAACCCGCCGTAGATGTCCGCGAGGCGGCCAAAGGGTAGGAGGAAAGATCCGAGGACCAGGCTGAAGGCGCTGGCGGGCCAAGTCGTTGCCGCGGGGGGAATGTCGAGCTCGCGGACAACTGTCGGGATGATGACGGTGAAGCCGCTCACGAAGTACTCGGTCAGGACTTGGCTCATGGCGATGGAGAAGACGAAGCCGGATTCTTTCCAGATGGAGTTTAGTTTCTCTGGTCGCTGGCGGCCCAATCGTTCGATGTAGGTTGCTTCGGACTCGCCTTCGAGTCTGCTGCCGTCCATCAGGTCCGCGGCCGCCGATCTGCTCGATGAGACTTCATCGCTCGGAGGCGTGGTGGCTGCGATGACATCCCCCATGCCCGCGTGAGAGTTCTCGGGGAGGAGAAGCGCTTGAATATGAGACATGAGAGGTTATTATTGTGCAAGAAGAGACCAGAACACCATACTTATCTTCTCACCGTCCAGGTCGTCATTCTATATAATGACGCCCTCTGCTCATGAACTCGTAAGACGGTATGTAGTAGGTCGTCGTTTTCACGCTCAATGACGACCGCTAAACCCACTGGGTCCTCAGGGCGGCGGCCGCTCGCCTATACCCGGCAGAAAGTGTGCAACCGGGTCGTCATGCCTCATCCAGATGCTCCCGGGCGTCAACGATGGTCCTTGTGCCGATGCCGGTGGTGCCGCCGTGTCTCCCATCGCGAAGGTGATGCCGTCTGCCGCGGCTTGGGAAGTCCATCTCGCCGGCAGAGAGACGTCGGATGGTCCTACCCTTGACACCTGAGGCACCCACGCAAAGGCTGACATAACCCGCGCTAGCAAATCCGCACCACAAAACCTCCGTCGCCCTTTGCAACCTCTTCCGCTCAGCATCAGTAGGTTGACTAATGTCAACTTTCGCGGCTTCGCTTCGGCGACATGCTGAGGGCTGTCCAGTTCGTATGGGCTTTCTTCCGTTCCCGGCCTCGTAGACCAACGCACTTCCGCGTCCGTCTTTCCTACCAACTGCGCAAGTGCTTCTTCTTCCGTGAGGCGGAGTTGTGGGATGGCCGCTACATACTGCATACGAGCAAGAGCTGTTTAGGACAGTGGGTTATGATCTTCGGGGCTTGGTGCTGCTCGCCAGGCTACTTGGGAGCAAGATTGGCGGTCGAGGCCTCGATTCAACGGCGCGGGTACGGAGGTTCCTGCTCGTGGTCAGACTTGGACCGGTCAAGTCAGGCCATATACAGTGGAATGGTCCCGATTCAGGATGCCGCATCCATATACGCGAGAGCTTGGTAGCATCACTGGAGGTTCTTGGTGTCTTATGGTCCATTCTTCCGGGTGACGGTACACTCGTGCGGGACGTTATCACCGCTATGAGTGTAACGCAGAAAGCTTGAGTCCCATCTGTGGGCGCGTTCGTCGCTCCAGTCATGACCTAAATGGTACCTCTCGCCGTTTCGGATACCTACATGTAGCCGATGCATTCGCGAGTGGACCTGCGTCCTTACGACCTCGAAGCTGATAGAGGCGCTGCTGGTTACAAAAAGCATGCGATGGCCGTACTGGTGCACTCGGAGACTTGCAGAGGGTGGATAGACGACATTGAAGGAAGACGTAACTTTCATACCCCGCCGACTCAACCCTGTATGCACAGAGCAAAGCCCGTGAGAAAACAACGCCCAGTACGCACCACCCGTAGTATGCAATAGCACCCGCGTTGTTCTTGTTGTTGTTGTTGTCAGACTTTGAGGAGGTACACGCTTGCAGCTATCACAAGAGCACACCCCTCCCATCTCTCCCAGCTCACCTCCGCTGCCAGCCCATCCGCCGTCTACTTCTTCTCCAGTCTGCCACACTACCATGCAAGGGGTGAGGATGTTCGTGAAGAGGCGCACGTGAGATCGAGTGGAGTGAAGGGGAGGTGTATGCTCTCGATTCGTGCCTTGACGCGTGTCCCGCCGCGATGGCCTGCTTAGTTGTGGCCCGCCTTGCGCAGGGAGTTGCTGAGCCACTCCAGACCCTCGTACAGCCCATCACCACTGGTAGCGCAGGTAGATTGGATATACTGCGAACAACATTAGCCACACCACCTCACGGTTCATCGCGTTCTGTTGCCCAACTCACCCAAGCCCGCTGCCTCAAGCTGTGCAGCCCCAACTTGTCCGTGATCTCCGCCGCATTCATCGCATTCGGCAGATCCTGCTTGTTCGCGAAGACCAACAGCAGCGCGTCCCTCAGCTCGTCCTCGTTCAGCATGCGCTGCAGCTCCTCACGCGCCTCAACGATGCGGTCGCGGTCGTTGCTGTCGACGACGAAGATGATGCCCTGCGTGTTCTGGAAGTAGTGCCGCCACAGCGGGCGGATCTTGTCCTGCCCGCCCACGTCCCAGACGGTGAACTGGATGTTCTTGTACTCGACGGTCTCGACGTTGAAGCCTGTTCAGGCATAAGCGAGTCAGTTGATGGCCTGCGGCGGGTGGCAGTGTGGCAGCAGGGCTGTGGATGGAGGGGCGTACCGATCGTTGGGATCGTGGTCACAATCTCGCCAAGCTTCAACTTGTACAGGATGGTGGTCTTTCCGGCGGCGTCAAGTCCGACCATCAGAATGCGCATCTCCTTCTTGCCCCAGAGGCGATCGAACAGCTTGGAGAACGTGAGACCCATCTTGGCGGTGGTATGGGAGGATGGCGGGGTGGTCGTATTGGTGTGTTGTTATGAGGGACCAGTCTGTGTCTTAGGTTGACCTCGGAGTTAGCGAACGTGCTGCATCTCCCATCACATTTGAAGCCGATATATGTGCGCGTGTAAATGCGTCTGCCTTGGCATGGGCGCAAGGTGTTCTCTTCTCTTTATACTGCCATCCGCGCTGACCGCAAGCACGGTAGTGCCATGGATGTCTCGTGGGCAGCGCGCCGGCCCCGTATCGCAGGCTCCGGTGTTGCCCAATGACTCGACTCACCTGATACGACACTGATCCGAGGATGTGAGGTGATGAATGATCTGGACGTGAGTCGCGGATGTTGTTTGTGGCTGATTGCAGGCGGCGGCGATCGGTGAACCAGCTTTCCTCTGAGGAAGTTGACAAGGGTCCAGCCGGAGCTGCCAAGGCCGTGGTTTTGCGGCAGCAGCCGATGTGATTGGCGACACGAACAGCGAAGGAATGGTCACCAAGGATCATTGATAGTTCAATGCTCGCCTCAGTCCTCATCACAGACGCTTGGTTGATAGGAGGCTACGTATCAAGGCAGTCCCGGCGTCGCGCTCACGTCAATAAGACCCTCTTTGTGCGGTCACGTGCGCAGTGCTTTCGTATGCTCCTGAGCTACGGCTCCATCGGAACCCGGTCTAGAAGTACAGGTCCCTCAAACGACTTCGCAGTCATGCCGATATGCTGCGCCATTTCCCAGACCAACGCCGCGCTAGCAACAACCGGGTCCTCTTCCGGATTCTCTGCCATATACCCTGTGACTCTTTCCAAGCATAGCTCGCAGATCATCAGAGAGGGAAGCAGCCCGTGCTCGCGCACCACCCGCAGCCGCCCAGGCACTCTTCACAAGCACGCCTCACTCCTCATCCTCGTCCTCGTCCACCACCCTCCGCCGCTTCGTCTTTGGTGCCGCAACAGCCTCCTCATCCACCTCTCCGTCGGCATCCTCATCCTCCCCATCCCCACCAGCAGGTGCGCGATCCCTCTTCGGCGTGCGTTCCCGTCTCTCCTCTACGATCCCGTCATCCGGATCCTCATCCTCGCTGACCTCCTCTTCCTCGTCGCTCTTCGCAAGGAAGTCATCACCCGTGTCATACTCATCTTCTTTGCTGACAAAGTGCTTGCGCCCGAAATCCTCGTCTTCGGAGTATATGCTATTCCTCCTCTGCGTTCTCCGAGCCTTCGCTGCACCCGCCGACTTCCGAGGACGAGAGGTACCCATACCGCCTTCGTCGTCTTCAAGCATACCTGCGCTCAGGCCTCCACGCGAAGACGTCAGGCCCGAGCGGCCCAATGTGCGGTTGCTGCGCTCGTTCTCGCGCTGGATAGCCGCCTCTCGCTTCTTGTCCGCGCGCGCTTTCTCTTTTTGCGTTCGCTCTGCTATGCGACGCTGCTCCTCGGGATCCTCCTCGGTCAGCACTAGCGCGTCAGCTCTGTTCCCCACGCCCTGCACTCTCGTCGCGTTCGCCGCAGTCGCGAGCGCAGCCTGCAGGCGCTCGATCGCGGCATCCTGTACATCCTCGGGCTGCTTCATACTGAGGCCTGCGGTGATCTTGTGCGTGATGCGAAGGGTATCGCTGTTCATGTGAGGGACGACGAGGTAGGTGGAGGCGTCTTTGCTGGCGTCGTACTTCTCTCCTGCGATGGTGCCGTCGCCTTGCCTGCCTCCCTTCGTGGACGGGGCAGTGATGGAGACCGGGGTAGGTTTCAGCGCGTTGCGTTGGGGTGGTGCAAGGGAGTTGCCGTCGATGTCGTATTGTACGGTGGGTTGGGAGGCGAGCTGCACGGTCAGGCTACCATCTGACCAGCGTAGTATCCGAGCATTGCTTTGCAGCTTCTTTGAGTCCGAGGGGCTATGCCGCCAGCGTAGCGTAGTCATTGCGGTGTTGAATGCTGAGAAGCTGGCGCTTGGCGCTTTGTTAACGTTGACATGGTGATCGGTCGTCGGAGGCTGGTATCCATCAAGAGTCCATACACGCGGCTCCACGGCCATGAAATTGGGCATCTTGAGCAGATACATCTCGCCGTCGCTGGGCTCGGGCAGCGGTTGGCGCGGTAAGGCAATGTCCGAGACTAATCTCTGAGAGGGCTCGACATCCTGCTCTTGCGTCTGCGTTGCTGGTGCCGCATCGTCGCCAACACGGTCAGTGCGGGAGATATCGTCGCCGGAGTCGAGCTCTTCGTCATCAAGTTGCCGTGGCCTGCATCACATCAATACAGCTCCACTATGGTTCGTGCATAAACGTACGCTGCCTTCTCCGCCCCCTCGTCATCCTCTTCATCGCCAAAAAGATCCTCATCGGCTACACCAGCGTCCTCGCCCTCCAGGTCGCCATTCGCAATAGCTTTTCGCCGCGAGGTGGCCCGGATGTCTTCGTCCTCCTCGGCGTATTCTCCCGCATCAATGCCGTCCTCTTTCCGACCGATGGCGCTGGTGATCTCGCCGGGCCGACCTTCATCGTCACCGATGTCATTCACAGGCGACTCGTACCCCAAATTGGCGCCCACGGCCGCAGCGGAGGCCATCTTGGGCGAAGGCTGTCGTCAGGTCAATGCTGGATGCGTTGTGGATCGCTGAGTCACGGATAATGGAGAGAACGGAAAAGACGCCTCTTCCCAAGGAATTGCTGTAACGAGGGATTATGGACCGAGTTCGGATGTAGATATGTGTAGAGAGCGACGCTCAAGAAGTGACATTTGGCGACGCGAGCTTCACACGCGCTCCCGCTGCACAATGCGGGCCGGCCCATGAACGCGAGTCAGTGCGCTACTACTCTCCTGAGTGCCTTCCAATGGCAACGACAACGTCGACGCCAATCCGGTTGACAAAAGCACTCACCGGACTTACACCGCGAGAACGACCGGTGCAGTACAGCACACGACCTCGACATCATGTCCAACTGGATGAGCAACCTGTAAGTACCCGCCTTCAACTTCCTGTCACGGCGAGGTGCATGTGACAGCGATATGGCACCGTGTCGCGGGTGGCCAAGGGGAAGGCGGCCTGGGAGAAGAACAGTCGCTTCTGGCGCGGGCTGGACTTTGCATTGCTGCTGTATCGGGGAACGCGCAGTGCCTTGAGGCATCGAGAACCCACGACTTGCTCGGTCACCAGCTCAAGGCATGGTCTCAACACTTCATTGCTCTCGATCTCCGAGAACGGCAGCGCCCCGAGTCACAAGGCTTGCTCCGGAATCCTGGACTTCTGGTGAGGATCCCAATCGAGCAGCCGTCAGGCAACCCGAACCTCACTCGAGAACGTTCCTTCCTCATTCATCGCCCGCGGATTAGACCATTTGCCACCGCCGTAACATGTCACATGAGATGGCACGTGCGCCTACGGTTTCATGTCTCTGGAGCAAAGACCTACACATTATCCTCATCCCTCCAACGTCGACTTCTCCACGACACGATGAAGATCATCCGCCACGACATCGGCTCCGCCGCCATGGACCAAGGTCCAGTGGACTCTGGAGACGCCACGAGCCTTGTGCAGGAGGTTGTCAACTCCGCGCCACCGGCAGTGGCACCTGCCAGTACTCAGGCCGCCGAGGGGCCGGAGGAGGAGATTGCGGTGTGGAGATTCGGAATGCATGCTAACGGGTATCGCCAACGCCGTAGCCGGGCTTTTGCTCAACGTCCCTCCAACAATGGCAATGGCCAGGGGAATCAATCTCGCAACCCCAATCCGAACCAGAACCAACTCCCTCCGAATCGCGTCAACAGCTCCTCTCCTTCCAGCTATGGCCAGCCAAACATATCGGCCGCGCCGCCAAGCCCGTCACTCTCACACACCTTGTCGGCTAACGACCAGGCGAGGAACAACAACCAAGGGGTGAACGTGAATCGTGTTCCAATCTTCTTCCGCGAAGACCACTCGGGCTTCATTGTCAAGGGCAACTTCATGACGCTGGCTGCTAAGCCGCACTTGGTCGAGGAAGGGGAGTGGATGGCGCATCAAAGTGAGTGCGAAGCAACGAGGGTGTAGATCACTACTGACATGTTGGCATTGCAGTCGTCGAGCAACAGCGCCTACTGAGCGGCATGATCAAATGTGTTGAAGGTGAAGCCAAGACCAACGGCCGCGCGGTGTGCAACGAGCAGAGCTGTCCGACCATGTCCGCTGGATCGTAAGCTCATCTTTTCCCATACTCTCTGCACTCACCGCACATCACTAACCTCGGGTCTCACACAGCACAACCTACACCTGGATCGACACGGCCCGCAACCCCATCAACCTCCCTGCCGCAACCTACATCAAGCACATCCAGACCTGGGTCACAGGCAAGATCCAAGACCAGTCCATCTTCCCCACCGACACCTTCTCCTCCGCCCCGCCTCTCCCGTCCATCGCGCAACTCCAGGCAGACCTCAACCACTGGCTCGGGAAGACCTCCGGCTTCCCACAGCGCTTCGAGGTGGAGGTCAAGAACATGTACAAGCAGATGTTCCGCTGCTACGCGCACCTCTACTGGCAGCACTGGCTCTTCTTCTGGGACACATCCGCGCACAAGGAGCTGAACACGTGTTTCGTGCATTTTGTCAATGTGGGCCGCATTCACGGGTTGCTGAGTGAGGTGGACTCGGCGCCGATGCAGCCGTTGATTGATTTGTGGGTCAAGCAGGGTGTGTTGCCGGAGATCAAGAAGGGAGGGGAGATGCCGACGCCGACTAGTGCTGGCGGGGCTGGGGCTGGTGCGATGCCGGGTGCGGGTGGGTCATGAAGAGAGGGAGGGAGCGGAAGACTGGCAGGCTGACTGTTTTTCGAGAGCGCGTGAGATTGAGATCGTGGGCATATCGGCAATGCACGTGCCAAAGGAGTCACGATGTCACGGAATGGCATGCATAGCGTCGGCGCACGCTATGATATGAGTTACCGCCGCTACGGCTGGTCCACGGAGCTCGATGAAATGACAATGCATGAGCTCGTTCCGTTCATCGTCGTTTCCTGCTCGCTTGGAGTGCCAGAAGATCTTCTTACGGCGCTGCTTACTTCTCAGCAGAAACCCGGGCGGCCGAGCAACGTCGACATGAGCTTCAAGCAGAGACTCGGTGCTTTGCGCCTTGCTTGTTGCTTTAAACACCGTCCAATGGATTGGGCGAAGTCGTCGGGCATAATTTGGCGCTCCTTCCTCTTTCGTTGGACACGCCGGACTGGGACTTGAAGCGCCGAACCTAATTTCGCATAGTGCCGCCATGGCAACCAACGTCACTACACAGCGGTGCAAGGCTCGTTAGTCGAAAAACTCAGATCAAGCCCGCTCGCCGCCCTCCGCACCACAACACCACCACCATGGAGTCGACCGGCACTTTTGGCCGGCGCTCCACCAAGCGCCACGCCGTGGAGACGGCCCAGTACGAAGAGCGTCGCGCGCAAGGTACGTGTTTCCCCGTGTCGTCGCAGAGCACCGGAGGACTGGCGGAGCTGGAGGGGGACTCGGGGCCGGCGCTGCCCACGAGGGAGATGGTGTGCCTGGCGAGCGCCAGGCTCGCGATGACGCCGCCGCTGGAGAACGTGACGGCGCAGACCCGGCTGCACCTGCTGGGCACCACCGATACCCGGGCGGCGGAGAAGGCGGCGCGCAAGAAGCAGCGTGCGCGGAAGCACGACTCGGGCCTGCTGCGGGACCTCACCGCCGAGACCCGCACGCTGGTGGTCGGGCTGATCCGCCCAAGAGAGCCGCGAGAGGAGGAGGCGGGCGAGAGACCTCGCCAGAGGCGGTCGAAGTTCACTGAGCAGGGCCTCAGCCCAGGTACGAGACTCGCTCTCCCAACTTGATCGAGAACTCGCTCACCACTCACTGCTATGTAGGGAATAGACGCATCGACGACTTCCGCCGCGAGGAGACTGACGCCGAGCCCATCGAGACCGGACCCAGGTCGCGGCTGTTCAACCTCAAGGTGCCGTCACTGCACGTGCCCATCCCCATCAAGCTCAGGTCGCCGCGCAGGACAGTCTCGGTGAGCCGTGGTACCCGGACCGTCAGCGTCCAGGGCACGCGCTTCGACTTGATTGAGCCCGCGAAGAAGCAGACCCAGCAGCCTCCAGTCGTTGCTCGCCCGCCACGCACCACCAGCAAGAATTTCAGCTTGCCATTGCCTCGAGCCGACGGTAAGACAGACCCACGGCAGCACATAGTGGCCCATTCAAGACTAAATATGCTGACCTCGTGGAGGTCCCTACAAGAGCCTAGACACCCCCACGGCTGCCGTCGAGCCGGTGGACACGCGGGACTTCATGGGCCTGCCGCTCGCCGTGCGCTACAAGATCTACAGCCTGCTGATCATCTGCGACCACGAGGTCTTCATCTGCGTCTGCTGGTAAATCATGACCCCACTGCTCCTCCAGCCTTATCACTGACCCGTTCCCAGTCCCTGCTCCGTCTCCGCCCACAAGCAGCCCGCGCTCGCCCTCGTCAACCGGACCCTGCGCTCGGAGATCCTCCCCATCTACTACGGCGAGAACCGCTTCATGATCCGCGGCGAGTACGACTGGGACACCAAAGCCCCCGCCTGGCTCCGCTGTCTCCAGCCCTCCACGCGCGACCTCATCAAGCGCGTCGAGATCTCCACCCGGGACCTGTCGAGCGCCGTGTGCATGATGGCCACCCTCGGCTTCGCCCTCTCGCACGCCCTGCCCTTCGAGGGCAAGCTCGGTCTCCTCCGCGAGGTGCAGGACTGTCCGCTGTGGATGACCTTCACGGCCATCGGCAGGAAGGTCCATGCCTATGAGAATCTGCCGGAGATTAAGCGCTTGGTGCCGCTCAGTATCTGGGACATTACCCACGTGCGAGACAGCGTGCACGTTCCGGAAGCGGAGCCCGATTCGCGGTCTATCGTCACGGTCGAGACGGTGTCCACGGGTGTGCTGGATCTGGACCAGTATGACGGGGTGATCGGGCAAGGCCTGCAGGCGAGACAAGTGCGCGGGCGATGTGTCACGGTTGGGGGTGACGAGAGTGGTCATGAGGATAACGACGAGGGTGGCCATGAGAACAACGAGGAAAGTGGTCACGAGAATAACGACGAGAGTGGTCATGAGAACAACGACGAGAGTGACGATGAGGAGTATATTGAGCGTGGCCTCGAGTCGATCGCCTTTGCCTATCACAGGCTAATGGACGAGGAGGCACTCTTGGCGGATCATGAGGCCTGAGTGGCAGGACGGAGAGCAAGACACTGGCTGCTCTTGGGCGGCAGCACAAGGGCGACGCTATGACTTTGATCAAGCTGGGCATCTTGTGCAGATGACGGGTGGAAGACCGACGAGCCTCACGGTGCGGCCGAGTAATGCGCTTTCGTTGAAGCTATAACATGTGGCGTAGAAAGCCAGCATACCGCACAGACGGACTATAATGACCAAACAAACCCGACTCCCGTCACAGATCCTTCGTCCTCTCCTCACTCTCCGCAATCCACCTGTCCAACATCGCCCCATCTCTCGGCTTAATCCCAATCTTAAACGGCTTGGGATCCAGCGTCAAGCTCGTGGGGTACATATTGCACTCCAGCGCATCCATAATCGCCTCATCCCCCTTCTCCCGCGGCGGCAAGATCTCAAACGCGGCGATCATGCGCAGGAACGCCGTGTACAGCTCCCGGTTCGCCAGGTGCGAGCCGATGCACATCCGGCTGCCGGCGCCGTAGCCGTAGTGCGGTGTGCCCCGGCTGGCGGCCGCGTCGTCGACAGAGTCGTCCTGGAGGTAGCGCTCCGGGTTGAAGTCGTGGGGGGACTTGAAGTGCGACTCGTCGTAGTGCGCGCCGTAGGCGTTCATGTAGAAGCTCGTGCCGGCGGGGATGACGGCATCGCCCCAGCGGATGTCTTTGACGTTGGTGCGCGGGAGGCAGATGGGGATGACGCTCCAGAAGCGGAGGGTCTCTTTCACGAGGGCGGTGATGTACGGCACCTTTTCCTCGTGCAGGCAGCGCTCCCACGCGTCGTTGTTGGGGTAGACCTTGTTGATCTCGTGGAGCGCCCGCGCCTGGATCTCCTGGCCGTGCGGGCAGGACAGGTAGGCGATGCACATAATCAGGTTGCCGGGGACGGTGTCCAGCCCGGCGGACACCATCGTCAAGCCAATGGACATGATCTCGCCTTCGCGAAGTCAGCATGCTAATGCTGCTTGATTGATGTGATATGTTGAGTCCGACTTACCATCACTCAGCTTCGCCTCCGGATCCTTCAGCACATTCCCGCTGATACACGGCTTATCCGTGCCGTCCCTGATGCGCTCCTTGAGCATGTTGAGGAGCTTGTGCATGTAAGCCCCCCGACGCTTCCGGTACTCCTGAGGTCGACTGCTCCCGCCGGGCAGCAAGCGCAGCATCGGCACGTAGTCCGCCCAGTTGTTGCTGGTGGAGCGGAAATTCGACACGACGCGCTCCACGTGCGTGATCTCCTTCAGCATCTCGTCGTCGACATTGCCCTCGATCTTGATGCCGTAGTTGAGCGTGAGGGACGTGCTCAGGGCGTAGCGCGTGAAATACGCGTTGGGGTCCAGGTCGATGGTGCCCTGCTTGGAGTCGAGCAGCATCTCCTTGATGCTCTTCGTGGCCTCGTAGTCGATGATGGGCATATAGCTCTGGACCGCGGGCCGGTTCAGCGCGGTAGCGGCCGCCTTCCGCCGCGCCTTGCAGCTCTCGTCCCAGGGGCTGGTGCCGATGGTGAAGCCCTCGGAGCTGCTCACGACGGTGTGGAAGGTGTGCAGCATCGGCCGGCTGATCAGCGCGCTCTGGTTCGTGATCCAGAGGTTCTTGACGCTGTCGAAGGTGTTGGCGAAGATGATCCGGCGGTTGCCCATGCGAACCTGGAAGACCGGGCCATATTTCTGGGCCCACCCCTGCGCAACCTTGGCGTGGTTGTCGCCGAGCTGGTACAGGTTGCCGAGAATGGGGATGCCGGGGATTTCGGGCAGGCCTTTGATCTTGGGGACATCGGTGCGGTCGAGGAGTTTGAGGAGAGTGTAGAGAACGGCGATGACGAAGAAGGGCAGGACAGTCGGCTGAGTGAGGGTCGACAAGATGCCTTGTTGCTGGTCTTGTCCTGCCATAGTGCTCGGTCTGTAGTGGTGCCGTTCGTGAAGACGATGGTGGTGTGAGGACCTACATATGCTTCCAGACTCGAGGTTGAGGATCGTGTTAAGCCGAGAGTTGCCCGCTCGTCGGAGCAGCTGCTCTTGCGGTCGCCGCTCGGGTCTCTACCGGCCTTTCGTATGTAGCCCGCGGTGGGGGAAAGGATGCTCTCGTGAGACTGGGCCACATCAGAGCTAGCCCCAGCGAGCGGGGTCTTGATGGAGCGACGAGCGGAAGTGTGCCGCGCCAAGCGACGGAGACGTTCCTTCCTTATTCGTAGGCTGTGAGCCGGCGATAATTGGAGTACAATGATGTGCGGATCGTTCCGCTTACACGAGATGCAGCCCAAGGGCAGCCATTGTTGAGGCAAGATTCCGAGCTCTCTGCCTGCATGGGGTCGCTAAACCCAGTTGGCCCGGAGATCTGCGCGCCAAAGGAGGGCATCCTACTCCTCAGTCCAGTGCAATCGCCGGCATAATCTTGCCGCTGCAATCGCCAAAGCCAACCAGAGCCCCATCTTCTCCAGGGCAAACACCGGTGATCGTCACCGTATCGCCGTCCTCCAGGAACATCCGCTCCTCGCCCCCCGTCAGCCGGAGGCTGACCTTACCGTTCTCGCTCTGCTCCAGCAAGCAACCCTTCGCCGACTTGTCCTTACCGCTGATGGTGCCCGAGCCAAGTAGGTCGCCCACGGCAAAGGGACAGCCTCCGACGGTGTGATGAGCGAGCATCTGTGGAAAGGAGAACAGCAGATTCGCGGCACTGGTGTTGCATATCGTTGTTGCGTTGCCAGATGCTGTCGTCAGGGTCACGGAAAGGTCGATCGAGAAGTTCGACTTCCGACCCTGCTCGTCCAGGTAGGGTAGCACCTCGACATCATTTCGCATGCCGGCGCTGGCAAACGGCTCCAGCGCGTCCATGAGGACGACCCAGGGCGATATCGTCGTGCCAAAGTTCTTGCTGTTGAAGGGTCCCAACGGCACATACTCCCAGGCCTGAATGTCTCGCGCTGACCAGTCGTTCAGGAGGACCACACCGAACAGATGCTCGGGAGCATCGTGGATACGCACTGGCTCGCCCAACGCGGAGGGCTTGCACACGAAGCAGCCCAGCTCGAGTTCCATGTCGATTTTGCGGCACGGTGCAAGAATGGGCTGCTTGACGTTCGGGTCCGCGAGGATCTGCCCGTTGGGGCGTCGGATCGGGGTGCCGGAGACGACGACACTGCTTGCGCGGCCGTGATAGCCTACGGGTAGGTGCTTGTAGTTCGGCTGCAGTGCGTTGTTGGGCCCTCTAAATAGCACCCCAACATTATAGGCGTGGTGGAGCCCAGCGTAGAAATCTGTGTAGTCGTTGATCTGCATTGGGAGATGCATGTGGCACTCTGTTTGAAGCAGTAGAGCGCAGTCGCGGAGATCCTTGTTCTCCTTCATGATACTCGGAAAGGGACCTTCCGCGAGGAAGATGCTCTGCAAGTACTCCCGGACCACGCGATGCATAGGCCGGCCAAGAGCCGCGAAGCCATTCAGCGTTGGCTTTCTAAACACTGCCTGATGGGGCTGGATGATCGAGAGCGCTGCGAAGCCATTGCCCTGTGCGAAGACCAGTAGGTCCAGCACGTACTCCCCAACAGCCACGGCAGGATGCGGCTCCGGGGTGGCTGCTGTTGAGATGATGCCGAATGGGAGATTGCTCAGCGAGAAGTGCGACTTGGGATCGATGCCAAGCCAGCTCTTGAGGGGCGCCATCATGAGTCTGCAATGTCAGTAGTATGGAACGCCGCTTCTGCGAACGAGTGCAACCACCTACCGTATCTGCCTTTCTGACTTGGACGGGAAGAGCTCGCGATGAAAGCGGACGGGTTCCGTGGTCAACAGCTGGCCGCGGCCAATTTCCTGTGCTCCTAGATCTGCACAGCTCACCAGCCCAGCACGTCAGATGCTTCCGCTCTCGTCGCCACGGACGGACACCGTGGCGGGGTTGCTAGAGGAGGTACGTCGAAGGTCATGTTGGAAGGACGGAGATGTTCCGCATCGGCCAGCCGGTGGCGTGTCGCTAGACGGCTTGGCATCTAGAGGCTGGGGTAACGGAGCTCCGCAACACCTCGTGCTTGTAGCTCTCACGGGGACATGTACTCCTCTGATCCTCGCGGCTAGCAGCGGAGGCCGAGACTCGAGCGAGCCGGCGGAACGCATGGTACACGCGATGCTATCGCCCTAGAACGACTGCACATCTACAAGTCCAGCTGACCGCCGTGAACTCGTCCACCATCTAGGACTCTGGGGAGTGTGCAAGTATGCCAGTCACCGACTTCAAGACCCCCGAGAAGTACCGCTACCAGAATGGCTTCGGTGCCTACCACGAGACGGAAGCCGTCGATGGTGCTCTTCCGATCGGCGCCAACAACCCGCAGAAAGCGCCCCTAGGACTCTACAACGAGAAGCTCTCCGGCACGGCATTCACCGCACCGCGGAATGAGAATCAGCAGACGTGGCTCTATCGGATCCTCCCAGCATCAGCGCATGCGCCGTTCGAAGCCAGAGAGACGAGCACTTTCGACACGAATCCCGGCATCCATGGCAAGGAGCGCTGGCACCAGATCCCCAACCAGCTGCGATGGGACCCCTTCGATCTCGACGAGACGGTGGATTGGGTGCACAGCCTGCGCCCGGTCGCGGGCGCCGGGGACCCGACCATGAAGAGCGGACTGGGCATCTTCATCTTCGCCGCGGGCAAAGACATGGATCCGCGTGAAGCGTTCTACAGTGCCGACGGTGATCTACTGATCGTGCCCCAGCACGGCGTCCTTGACATCCAAACCGAACTGGGAAACCTACTGGTGAGGCCCAACGAGATCTGCGTCATCCCCCGCGGCATCCGCCACCGCGTGACGCTCCCCGAGGGCCCCGTGCGCGGCTACATCCTCGAGCTCTACCAGGGCCACTTCCAGCTCCCCGAGCTGGGCCCTATCGGCTCCAACGGCCTGGCCAACGCGCGCGACTTCCAGGCGCCGACCGCCGCCTTCGTCGAGGACACCGAGCACGAGCACACCCTGCTCGCCAAGTTCAGCGGCCACCTCTTCGCCGCGACGCAGGGCCACACGCCCTTCGACGTCGTCGCGTGGCACGGCACCTACTACCCCTACAAGTACGACCTCGCCCGCTTCAGCACCATCGGCGCCATCTCCTACGACCACCCGGACCCCTCCATCTTCACCGTCCTGACCGCGCCGTCCGACCACGCAGGGACCGCCGTGGCCGACTTCGTCATCTTCCCGCCCCGCTGGCTCGTCGCGGAGGACACCTTCCGCCCGCCCTGGTTCCACCGCAACACGATGAGCGAGTTCATGGGCCTCATCGGCGGGCAGTACGACGCCAAGACCGGCGGCGGGTTCCAGCCCGCGGGCGCCTCGCTGCACAATGTCATGAGCGCGCACGGCCCGGACGCGGCGACGCACGAGAAGGCGAGTACTGCCGCGCTGAAGCCGATGAAGGTCGGCGAGGGGAGCATGGCGTTCATGTTCGAGAGCTGCTTCATGCTGGGCGTGACGGAGTGGGGGCTGAAGGAGTGCGCCAAGGTGCAGGCGGACTACAATGCCGAGTCCTGGGAGCCGCTGAGGCCGCACTTTCGGAGGCCGGCGCCGGCCAAGATTGTGAATGGGGGCTCGGACGGTGGTCACGGGGAGATTGGCGACAAGGGGGCCGTGCGGCACTGGACGTGACAGTGTCGGCGGATGCCGTGGAGCGGTCCAAACATACGAAAGATCGCAACGATTTCTACCCAAGCCGTGTTCCAGTGATCTGATCACAGCGGCTGTATTGCAGGAGTCAGTTACCCGGCAGCTTTGCGTGCCAGCATACTGTCCCAATCGATGCTACTACCCTTGCACTCCTGGGAGACAATCCGAGGCGTAGGATGGACGAGTTGCAAGCATTTGTTGATCTCCGTCTCGAAAACACCTCGGCTTCGCTCGTCAAGAATCCCTTCCCCGCAGTAAGCAGTTCACTCCCTACAGCAATACAGAAGTGCTAGCTGGCAATGTTGATATCCTCTGCCTGACATGGCGCTTCGATTCGACGATCAAGTAGTGGTGGTGACCGGTGCGGGTGCCGGCCTCGGCAAAGAGTACGCCAGACTCTTCGCCTCCCGCGGCGCCAAGGTGGTAGTCAATGACTTGGGCGGATCTCGCCATGGAGGAGGTGCGGGCTCGAAGGTGATGAGAACCGCACACGCCGTCAACGTACCTTTGCAACCCTCTGATGTGAATAGGCTGCCGATGCCGTCGTCCAAGGAATCCTCGACGCGGGAGGGCAAGCCGTGGCGGACTACCACAGCGTCGAGCACGGCGAGAAGATCATCGAGACGGCGATCAGCGCGTACGGGCGTGTCGATGTACTGATCAACAATGCGGGGATCCTGAGGGACATCACCATCAAGAACATGACCGATCAGGACTGGGACGTCATCATGGCCGTCCACTTGACCGGGGCCTACAAGACGACTCGCGCAGCGTGGCCGCATTTCCGCAAACAGCGCTATGGCCGCGTGATCAACACGTCCTCGGCCTCGGGCCTGTTTGGGAATTTCGGGCAAGGGAACTACGCAGGTCAGTGAGCGGTCGCCCGAGACCACCAGAATCATGCCCCTCTTGCCTTCCGTGGGCTGACCGAGTCTCCTCCATAACTAGCGGCGAAACTAGCCCTGGTCGGCTTCACCGAGACCCTCGCCCTCGAAGGCGCGAAATACAATATCACCGCCAACGTCCTCTCCCCCGCCGCGGCGAGCCGGCTGACGGAGACCGTCTGGCCGCCGGAGATGATGGACGTCATGAAGCCGGCGTGGGTCGTCCCGCTGGTCGCCACCTTGGTCCACGCCTCCAGCAAAGAATCCGGGAGTATCTTCGAGGCGGGGGCGGGGCACTACGCCAAGATCCGGTGGGAGCGGGCCAGAGGCTTGCTGCTGAGGCCGGACGAGACGTTGACGCCGGGGTCGTTGCTGCGGAGCTGGTCGGAAGTGCGGGACTTCACCGACGCGGAGCATCCCACGAGGGCGAGTGTCAGCTTTGGCGGGCATGGAATGCAGGCGCTGATCTTGCGCGTAGGTAGCCGACAGCATGGACCTCTTGCAGCAGGCCATGAAGCTCCCGCCTAGCGATGCCGGAGAAGAGTTCGACTTTGCGGGCAAAGTGGCTCTGGTCACGGGAGGAGGGGAGGGGCTCGGACGAGCCTACGCTTTCTTGTTCGCCAAGCTCGGCGCGAAGGTGGTCGTCAACGATATCGTTGGCGCCGACGAAGTCGCTGCGCAGATCCGAGACGCTGGCGGCGAAGCCGTCGCACAGACGACAAGTGTTGAGGATGGCGCGACAGTTGTGAAAGCCGTGGTCAACGCCTATGGTCGCATCGACATCGTGGGTATACTCCTAAGCGCAAGTCTTCGCGGATGTCCGAGATGTCTACTAACGTGTCGTGCACCGCCCACAGGTTGTCAACAACGCAGGGATCCTGCGAGACAAAGCCTTCACCAACATGACCGACGACCTGTGGTTCCCGGTCATCAACGTCCACCTCCGCGGCACCTACCAGATCATGAAGGCCGCGTGGCCGCACATGCTGAAGCAGAAGTACGGCCGCATCGTCAACATCACCTCCACCAGCGGCATCTACGGCAGCTTCGGGCAGGCCAACTACGCCGCGGCGGTAAGGCTGCAAAGGCTCCCAGGCCAGACACTGTAGACTGACTGAGATGCACCAGAAAACGGGCATCCTCGGCCTCTCCAAGACCGCCGCGCGCGAGGGCGCCAAGTACAACATCCACGTCAACGTCGTCGCGCCCTCGGCCGGGACCAACATGACCCGCACCGTGCGCCCGGAGGAGGAGGTGCAGGCCATGCGGCCCGAGTTCGTGGCCCCGCTCGTCGCGCTGCTGTGCAGTGATCGCTGCCCGGACCCCACGGGGGGCCTGTACGAGGCGGGGACCGGCTGGTTCGCGGCGACGCGGTTCCAGCGGGCGCGGGGCGCGGACTTCGCGCATCATGCGGGGGTGCCGGAGGTGGAGGCCGTGCAGGAGGTATCGTGGTCATGAGTGCGGTGTCGATGATGGCGGAGACTGACTGACGTGCCACTAGGCGTTCCACAAGATCTGCGACTTCAGCAGCGAGGCGGATTGGCCGGAGACTCCGGAGGATGGGAGTAGGTGGACGATGGCGAATGTGGAGCGGAGCATGGACCGGCAGCTCAGTCGGCGGAAAGAGCGGGCTAAGATCTAGTCTGGCTGGTGCTTCGAGCGGGATAGGCGGCGGTCGCGTTGTGCAGCAGATACCAAGTTGATCAATGATCAGGTCTGCATGGGAGATCAGATAAAGAGCCTCTATTTGACCAGTCTAGCTTAATACCTTGGGCGGTAGAGTGTGCTTCGATGCTAGAGTTGTGTTACTCCCCCTCCCGCACGGGTAGTCCCGTATGCAGCTAATGCAATGCCCTGCCAATTTCCACGACCATGACGAACAACGCAATGGCGCCATCGTCGTCTACATGGTCACTCAGATGTGACTAAACTGCACGTGGCAACGTCGCTATGGCTTGGTCTCAGAGTCGCTGTACGGTTTCTTCCGACGGTTCAAGGGACAGTACATGTAGTGTCCAGCCAATTGGATACCCCCCGTTTCCTTCTAGGCCCCATAGGGATATAGCGCCACGGGTAGCGGCGCTTGCCGTTGGCAAAGGGCGCGGGATCCCGACGGCTTCAGGCCAATTCCAGCCTACCGTGCTGCCCAGGGCCCGGGGGAAACGTCCATTTCGCTGGACACCACAGCACCTCATGTACGTGCGGAGACGCGATCCGTCGCCCATCACGCATCTCCACTCCATTGGCACTCCTTTTCGCCAGGGTGTCGTTGGATCGGGCACACGGGAAAGAATGCAAGAGGTCGCGCCCCCACCACCGCTGGGCGGGACGGCACATGCGCGCCTTCATCGTCATCCTGTGTCGTCAAACCTGCAAAATGATGCCGTGGAAATGATGCTGCCGTTGCGAAACCGGTTGCCCTGCCCTTCACTGGCGCTCGTCACTTCACAAGGCTTATAACGACTTCAACTGTCTCGCCAACCCACTAACAGTAACTTCCCTCGCCGACCTTGACATAATTCAATTCTCGACAGCTCCACTTCACGTACTCACAACAAAGCTCACTCTCAGCCGACCTCATTCGCAATGGCCGAATCAGCCCTCAGTGATGCCTCTGCATCCATTGACTCCGCGACTTCCTCTCTCGGAAGCAAGGCCTCTGCCGCCGCGAACTCTGCCAAGTCCGCCCTCACATCCGGGTCAACCGCCATCTCAGGTGCCGCCCCTGGGTCTTCGTCTGCAGGCTCCGCGGCTTCGGGTGCCAGCTCCCATGCCAACTCCGCGGCCAGTGGCGCCTCGGCATACGTCGACGACACCGCCTCCACTGCCAGCCAATACGGCAACTCGGCGGCGAGCTCAGGCTCCTCCGTGGTCGGTGCTGGAGCCTCGGTAGTCAATGCCGGAAAGGTGGCGTTCACTGATCGGGCCAAGGCCGCCCTCGGCTTTGGGCACTCGGTCGTCGACTCGGGAAGTTCGGTCGTGGGTGACTACGCCGGCGCAGCGAAGGGCAAAGGCGCCAGCCTCAGCGCCTCTGGCAGTTCGATGGCCGCTTCAGGCAGCGCAGCTCTCCGCTCCCAGGCGAGCGGCGCCATGAGCTCCGGCTCCCACGCCATCAACGCGGGATCTTCATCGGCCTACTCGGCCGGCTCCAACATGCCCACGGCCAGCACCCTCGGTCAGCACGGCTCCAGCAACCCCAGCTCGGGCATGATGGGCGGCAGCTCTTTCGCCATCGGCCTCACGCTCCTGGCCCTCCTCCTGGCCGGCCTCGCCTACTTCTACAACACCCCGCGCAACCGCGAGGCGGCCCAGAACTACGCCCAGCAGACCAAGGAGGTGGCGCAGGAAAAGGCCCGCCAAGTGCAGGACTCGGCGCAGAACCTGACCCGTCAGGCCCAGGACAAGACGCAGCAAGCCCAGAACATGGCGCAGGACAAGGCCCAGCAGGTCAAGGGTGTGGCGCAAGACAAGACGCAGCAGGTCCAGGGCATGGCGCAGGACAGGGCCCAGCAGATCAAGGGCGTGGCGCAGGACAAGTCGCAGCAGGCGCAGGGCATGGCGCAGCAGGCCCAGGGTATGGCGCAGGAGAAGTCCCAGCAGGCCCAGGACTTCGCCGGCCAGAAGAGCCAGCAGTACGGCACCACGCACGGCGGCCACTCCTCCCAGCAGCAGCGCTCCCAGTTCGACGGGACGATGAACGACCGGGAATCGTACGACGCGCTGAACGGGGCGCAACACAGCCACAACTCCGGGCATACCGCCGACGTCGCGGCGAGGGTCATGGCTGCCGACACCGTGTCGGGTGGCGCGCCGCAGGCCCAGTACCGGGGTGGGGTGCCCCCGAGCAAGCTCGACAGCACCGGCTTCGCGCGCAAGTAGTGGACTGATGAAAGCTATGCTGCTGGCCTGACGGGTGGTAAGTAGGGGGGCGCCTGGTCATATGAGTCAGTGATGTGGATGAAAGGCCGATGGCTGCTTTCAGGGGTCAGGTGGACGAACTGGCTTCCTCCTCGGCGGCTCGGGCGGACCAACTGGCCTCCTTCTCCGACGATGTTATGGAGGGACGCCATGCTTTGATCAGTGCGGCAGGCACAAAAGTTCGACAGGGAGTGTTGATACTCTTCTGTATTACTTCTCCATCAGCATCTTGACTCCACTTTTCCTGATTAATCTCAGACTCGGCGTTTGCGGTCCAGCTTCCCGAACATCTGTCCTGCTGGGTCAAAGACCTTGCTGATCGCACAGTTCAGCCCTCAATCTTGGCGCAACCTCAGGCATTTGGGGGGGTGGGGATTGGGGGCTCCGGAGCGGCTTCGGGTGACGTGCCTTCCCGAAGTGGTTTTGTAATCCGTCCATGCTCTACCTGTACACGTATACGGTCTGTATATGACCCGGTCTTCGATCTTGTACTGTGCGCCGGTGCGTTGGCCTCGCGAGTCAGTATTCACCAACGACTTCTGCACCCATCGCGACAACCTGCATCGTCCACGCGCCTTCCCGTGAGTCTGACAGTGATGTTGCTGCCAAGCCGCCGGTCGTGATACGAAGCTCCACGGCGACGGCAGGTGGGCAGCATGTGTGCTGCCTTCCTCACGAGCACGTGGCTGGTGCTGTCCGTGGCAGGGCAGCGACCTAGCCCAGGCAAGGCTGCACGGTAAGGTACCTTACAGTGTCTGCTGAGGTGCTTCGCTTCTTCGTCCTCACCCCCTTCACCTCACGCAACCCTTGTCCCTTCAACAGCATCCTATCTTCGCTGCAGCGGCTGGCTCGCGCAGTTCCCGGTCACGGCCTGCTGTGCACCTTCGACATCGATCCACTCATCCAGACTACGCACAACTTCCACATCATCCACAGCCTGGTGTCCCGCCTCAACCCTCAAGCTCCGCAAGCATCTCGCAAACGGCCATACCGATCCCCACAATTGATACAACATGCGGCCGTCCACCCTCACTACCGGCATCGCGGCTGCTCTCCTTCCTACCAGCCTGGCACAGTCCACCTTCGCCCCGCTAGTGACTAGCAACCCGCCGGGCGCGCAGTACATCGCCACGCTCCCCAACACCGCCAGCCTGCCCAACGGCAACGTCGTCGTCAGCTCGGCGCCCGACGGCAGCGGTGTGAACGTCCAGGTCAGCATCAACAACCTGCCGACCACCGGCGGGCCCTTCCGTGAGTGCGAGTCCCCATCTCCCTTCCATCCGCGAGGCTGACGGTCGTGATCAGCATACCATATCCACATCAACCCGATCGATTCGACCGGCAACTGCAGCACGGCCGGCGCGCATCTCGACCCGTACAATGTCACCGAGCTCGTGGCCTGCAACGCGACCAAATCCGACGGGTGTCAAGTGGGCGATCTCTCCGGCAAGCACGGGAACATGGCGACCGGGATCAGCTTCGCCGCGAAGTGAGCCTCGACCGCCCAAGATCCCCCGATGGTGATTCTGACCGTGTCGCAGCTACGTCGACAAGTACATCTCGACCCAACCCGGCTCGCCGGCTTTCATGGGCAACCGCAGTCTCGTCGTGCACTTCGCCAATAGGACGCGAATCACGTGCGCCAACTTCACGATACCTGGCCAATACTCCTCCGGCGCGAATGGCATTGCCGCGGGTGTCTCGAGTCTCGTCGTCGTTCCCGTAGGTGGACTCACGACGAGCGGCGGCCCAGGTGGCCCAGCAGCAGCTACTACCACGGTCACCGTGATCACTGACAAGCCGGCTGCGACACCCGCATCCATCCCTCCGCCTCCGCCCGCTGGATCGTCTCCGGCTGTGGCAGGCATTGTAGGGCCGGTGGGGGCCACGACGGTCGTGCAGACGACCACGGCGTAGAGCGCCACGACTGTCGTCACCGACAAGCCGGCTGCCTCGACCACTGCTGCAGTCATCGTCAATCCTCCGCCTCCAGCTTCGAGTGTGGGCACCGTCACCTTACCCGCCGGGAGTCCTGTGCCGAGTAGCACGACATCTACACAGGCCGGCGCAGCAGCTTCCACGACTACAACGCGACCAACGATCGGGATGGTCGCCACGATGGTGACGACCCCCCTGCCCGGTGTCGTGGGTATTACAGGGACGGTGCCCATTCTATCGCCTCCGCACCCGGGCACAGTCACGAGCGGCGTCTCCGTGCCCGTCCCGATGGCAAGCAGCGCGGTGTCCACCCTAGCCGCCACAGCAGCGGGGACCACCATCCTCGTGCCCCCAGCAGCGGTGGGGACCGCCATCACCCTGGTCACCACCCTCCTACCGCCCGCCGCAAGCAGCGTGATGGCCCCAGCAGTGGGGACGATCATCACCATGGTCTCCACACTCCTGCCTGCTCCGCCCAGCATGGTCCCCGCGCTCCCCGTCCCGGTCCCGGCGACGACCCTCGCCGTCCTCGCCGTCCCGGGCACCACGCTCTTGCAAACCTCCACGAGCCAGGTCCCCGTTCGAGCTACGATCACGTCGACGCTGGTCAGCACGTCCGCTGGCCTGCAGACAGTTCTCTCGATATTGAGTGCGGTTCTGCCTGCCTCGACCTGGACCAAGACTCTCGCGCCGTCGCCGTCGACGTCGACAGCGACAGTGCCCCCGGCCGGGAGCACGTCGACGCAGACCCTGACGACGCAGACGCCCAGCACAGTGAAGCTGCTCGTCGTGGCCGCGTCGTCGACCCTGACCGTGCTGGCCGTGCCCGTGCCCGCGGTGCCCAAGCCCTCGACCACGACACTCAAGCCCCCCCCGCCGCCCAAGACGACGACAGTCAAGACCACGCCGCCCAAGACCACCACAATCAAGACTACTCCGCCTCCGGCGGTCAAGACGACGGTGAAAGTCACCATGACGCTGGGCAAGAGCACGACGCAGAAGACGGTCACGGGCGCCGCGCTGCCGCCGGCCAAGACGGCGCCGCCGCCCAAGCCGAAGAAGGGCGGCGCGGAGGCGATGGGGCGGGGGCAGGCGGAGTGTGTGGCTGGGGTTGCGCTGGGCGTGGCGGTGTTGGTGCTGTGAGGGAGTTGAGGTGAGGGGGCGGAGGGGAGGAGGATGTGGGGTTGGTTGGGCACGGAGAGGTGGAGGTAGGGGATGGTGATGGTGATGGTGGTGCTTTGATTACTATTCCTTGACTGCGATACTTGTCACCTAGCCCGCGCTCCGCTGCTTCCTGCGTGTCTATCGAGCCTCGGAGTCCTCGATTCCCGTCAGTACCCAATGTACACCCCCCCCTCTCCCCCTTCGGGCTTGCCGTACAAATACACACGCCACAGCGTTCCTCAAGTCCTCCAGCGAAGGTCATGCCCTCACACCATCCGCCACGCCTCCGTCCGCGTCCCATGATACAAGCCCTCGGAGACCGACGACAGGATCCGCAGCGCCGTGCGCACGGCCTCCCGCCGCTCCTCCCCGCTCGTCCTCGGCCTCGTGCGCGCATCTCTCGTGACCACCGGCGGTGACGTGTCCCTGTCGCACCCTCACCCCGTTACTCTCTCTGTACGCCGGCTGCGTTCTTCGGACGGAGAATGGGTGGGGGACGGAAACGGCTGACGTACATGGACCCTTCCTCCACCGGCCGCGGCAAGCGGCTGCCGCGCCGGCGCACGTCCTCCGCCAGCTGCTCCGCCGCGCGTCTCTTCGCCGCTTTGTCCCCGGTGGTTGTCGTCGTCGGCGGCGATGGCGAGGGGGAGCCCCGCGGTGGCAGGCCGCTGCGGCTGCGGCTGCTGAGTCGCGAGATGGGCGGGTCCAGCACGGCCGGCGTGTGCCTCGACGAGGCACTGGTCGCGGCCTCGGCCGACGCGTCCTCGGGCACTGTCGAAAGGCGCTCCGGCGACCGCAGCAGGGACCCCCGGTCGTCCAGCGACGACGACGCTGCGCTCGCGGCTCGAGCCGTCGGCGGACTGACGGCGATGGCGCGATCGATCCGCGGCGCCCTGCTCGCCGGCTGCGGCGGCGTGGCGGGCAGCCCTCCCCCCCGGCTCGTGGCGGCCCCCTCCCCCCGCGCCTCCTCCAACTTCCCCCTCTTCAAGATCGCGGCCAGATTCTGCACCAGCGCGGCCGCGTCCGCGAACTCCTCGTCGTCCAAGCCCTCGGTGCTCTCATACACCGTCCGCACCGCGGCGCCCGCGAGCTGCACCGCGCGGTCGGCGCGCTTGCCGCACTCCCACTGGAACGCGGCGTGCTCGAGGGAGATGGCGAGGCGGAGCGCGTGGGCCGGGGGCAGGAGGGCGTTGGCGAGGTGCTGCGCGGTGGCGAAGTGCTCCTCGGTCACCGGGACGAAATTCAGGGGGGGCAGGAGGAAGGAGGCCGAGGCTCGCTGCGCCGCGGGGGAGAGGTTGAGGGCGGGGAGGCCGGGTGGTCGGGTGGGTGTGCGGCGGGCTTCGGTGGGGATGGGTGGGGGTGGGCCCGGGGGCGGCGGGGTCTGCGCGGGTCCGGAGTAAGGGTTCGTGATGTAGGAGGCCTCGGACAGCAGGGAGGGGATTGGGTCGCGCAGCCCGGCATTGGCGCCTGCTCGCCGTCGCTTGTCCCCGCCTGCTTCGCGGCCACTGCGCGGAGACCTGCCGGGTGATCGTCTAGTTGCGCCCGGCTCCGCCGTCTTCGGCGTCCGGCCGCTCGAGGGCGGGGAGCGCGGCTCCGGCGCCCGCGGGCTGAGGCTGCTGATCGGCGGGTGGTTGTGGAACAGGCAGAAGACGTGGTGGAAGGACGCGCGCAGCTTGGTGGCCATGACGCGGCACTCGCGCCCCTGCTCGCCCGCCTGGCAGTAGGGCAGGACGTAGACCTCGGTGAGGGCGAGGCCCTCGCGGGCGAGCCAGATGATGTGGTGGTAGAGCTGCAGGGAGCGGGTGTCGCGCGTGACGTCCAGGCGGCGGACGCGGCGCGCCTTGTGCAGTTTGCGGGAGAGGAGGATGGAGAGGCCGAGGACTTGGTAGAGGGAGGCGGAGAGTAAGGGGTTCGAGGGGCCGGCTTGTCGCGCGAGGCGGCCCAGGATCTTCTCTTCGATTTGGGAGACGGCCATGGGCGTGGAGCGGTGCCCTGGGATCGATGCTCGTTGTGTGGTCAGCTGGCTGTCGATGCCCTCTCCATTGGAGTACTGTGCGGTGTCTGAGAAGGTGCAGGCTCGATGTGATTTTGCGCCGACGTGGCTCGCCCGCTCGGCTCTGTCGACAGTGCGCCCGCCTGATGGTTCCGAGCTCGTGTCGCGGTACTGACGGTGTACGATGCGGGACGGTGACCACAGTCAGTTGCCGCCCGCCCTGCACTTGGTGGCCGGATCTCAAGCCTCTGCAAGCGCTGGCGAAGTCAATGTGTCCCGTACGGCAGACTTGAGAGATTGCAACGCAGGAGAGTGGACGACCCAGGGAACGAACGCAGCCAATGGTGAAGAGTGTGCCAGTGTGAAGCCCGATCACAGTGACCGGTGCTGGCGGAGGACTACTGGGATCCAGCCCGGACCAGCAACGACCGGGGATTGTGGCGATGGGAAAGGTGGCTAGGGAGCCATCAGCCATACTATA